>MCJB01051719.1:0-121072 GCA_002018475.1 Nicotiana obtusifolia
CCGCCTATTCCTAGACCTCCTCCTCCTTTTCCTCAAAGACTTGCAAGAAGGGTTGATAATATCAAGTTTGAGAAGTTTTATGACATTTTAAAGCAATTATCGGTGAACATACCGTTCTTGGAAGCTTTTCAAGAGATGCCTGGTTTTGCTAAATACTTGAAAGATTTGATTACCAAGAAGAGGACCACCAAGAATGAGGTGGTGAACATGACTCACTGGGTTAGTTCCATTATTGCCACAACCCTTGTTCAGAAGAAAGAAGACTCGGGAGCCTTTACTATTCCTTGCACTATAGGGGTGCGTGATTTTGCAAGGGCCCTTTGTGATACTGGGGCTAGCATTAACTTAATGCCGCTTGCCATCTACAAACAAGGGGGATCAGGAATGCCAAGGCCAACAAGTATGAGATTGCAAATGGCTGATCGTTCCATCAAGAGACCGGTGAGAATTGTTGATGACGTGATTGTGAAAGTGGGAAAGTTTCACATACCTGTTGATTTTGTAATTCTTGATTGTACTGTTGACAAAGAAATCCCTATTATCTTGGGAAGTCCATTCCTAGCCACTGGAAGAGCACTTATGGATTCGGAACAGAATGAAATCAAACATGAAGAGGTTACATTCCAAGCAAGTAAGGGTATGAAGCTACCGAATGAGTATGAAAGCATTTCGGTGATTGATATTGTTGACGAGGTGGAAGATGCGGTTGAAATGAAGATGGAAGAACAATGCCTCGGTAAAGCATTGGCGGCTATCTTGGTGAACTTTGACGATGAGGATATGGAGGGTTTTATGGAGTCGGTAAATGCATTGAAGGGGCGTGGTTCTTACTCTTATGCTCCATCAAAGCTCTCTCTCGACTTGGAAAATAGATCTACACCTCCCGCAAAGCCATCTATTATTGAGCCACCACAACTATAACTCAAACCACTTCCTCCACACTTGAGGTATAAATTTCTTGGCTCAAATGATACTTTACCAGTAATTGTTTCTTCTTTGTTGAATGATGTGCAAGTGGAAAAATTGTTAAATGTCTTGAAGGAGCATAGGCAAGCCATTGGATGGACAATTGCAGACATTCGTGGGATCCCTGCTGGAATTTGCGAGCATAAAATCCAGTTGGAAAGTGGGACCAAACCGAGTGTGGAACATCAACGATGGTTAAATCCGTCAATGCAAGAAGTGGTAAAGAAATAAATCATCAAATGGTTGGATGCCGGGGTAGTCTACCCCATTGCCGATAGTTCGTGGGTGAGCCCGGTGCAATGCGTGCCTAAAAAGGGAGGCATGACTGTGATTGAAAATGAGAAAAACGAGCTTATCCCAACAAGAACGGTAACTGGCTAGAGGATGTGTATGGATTACCGGAAACTCAATAGTGCCACGTGCAAGGACCATTTCTCTATGCCTTTTATTGATCAAATGCTTGATCGGCTAGCAGGAAGGTCATTTTATTGTTTCCTTGATGGATATTCGGGCTACAATCAAATCAACATAGCATTGGAGGATCAAGAGAAGACGACATCACATGCCCCTATGGAACATTGGATTTTAACCGGATGCCATTCGGTTTATGCAACGCTCCGGCTACGTTTCAAGGATGCATGATGTCCATCTTCTCCGACATGGTAGAGGATTTTCTTGAGGTCTTCATGGACGATTTCTCGGTGGTTGGAGAGTCTTTTGAGCATTGTCTTAACAATCTTAAACAAGTGCTCAAGAGATGTGAAGAGACCAACCTTGTGCTCAATTGGGAGAAATGTCACTTCATGGTGGATGAAGGCATTGTGTTGGGGCATAAAATTTCGAGGCATGGAATAGAGGTAGACCGGGCTAAGATAGAGATCATTTCTAAGCTTCCTCCACCTACTTCCGTTAAAGGTGTTCGCAGTTTTTTAGGTCATGCCAGTTTCTATAGGCACTTCATCAAGGATTTCTCCAAGATTGCAAATCCTATATGCAAACTCCTTGAGAAGGATGCCAAATTCGTGTTTGATGAGAAATGCCTCAAAGCTTTTGAGGAGTTGAAGCAAAGGCTCACCACGGCACATATTATTGTCACACCCGATTGGTCACTTCCTTTCGAGCTTATGTGTGACGCCAGTGGTGTAGCCATTGGTGTAATGCTTGGCCAACGTCACAACATATTTCTTCACCCAATTTACTATGCCAGTAAAACACTCAATGGGGCACAAATGAATTACACAGTGACTGAACAAGAACTTCTTGCCATTGTTTAGGCTTTTGAGAAGTTCCGAGCTTATTTGTTAGGTTCCAAGGTGGTAGTGTACACAGATCATGCAGCTCTTCGCTATCTCATGGCAAAGAAGGATGCAAAGCCAAGAGTTCTTCTTTGAAGTCAAGGATCGCAAGGGGACTCAAAATCAAGTGGCGGATCATTTGTGTAGGGTTGAAGAAGCAGGGAGACCAAAGGGAGATCTTGAAATCAATGAGGCTTTCCAGGATGAATACATATTGGTCTTATCTAATAATTTTGCTCCTTGGTCTGCCGATATCGCTAACTATCTAGTTAGTGACCTTATTCCGGATGGGTTGGAGTCATATCAAAAGAAGAAGTTCTTGAGAGATTGCTGGAACTACTATTGGGAGGAGCCTTTCTTGTTCCGTGTTTGCGCGGACAACATCATTAGAAGGTGTGTTCCAGAAGACGAGATTGTGCATATTCTAAAGGCATGCTATGAATCACCGGTTGGGGGTCATCATGGAGGAAATCGAACAGCAGCGAAGGTTCTGGAATGTGGTTACTTTTCGTCTTCGATCTACCATGATGCTAATCATATGGTTAAGGCTTGTGACCAATGTCAAAGACAAGGTCCAATCTCTAAGAGGCATGAAATGCCAATGCATTTTGTGATGGAGATTGAAATCTTCGACGTTTGGGGAATTGATTTCATGGGTCCCTTTATAAGCTCATGCAGAATGAAGTACATTTTGGTAGCTGTGGATTACATGTCCAAATGGGTAGAAGAAATTGATCTACCAAACAATGAGGCACGGAGTGTGACCACATTCTTAAAGAAGAATATTTTCACTCGGTTTGGCAATCCCAGAGCCATTCTTAGTGATGGGGGGTCTCATTTCTGCAACAAGTCCTTCAAAGTTCTCCTTGAAAACTATGGTGTCAAGCACAAGGTAGCCACACGCTATCATCTGCAATCAAGCGGCCAAGTGGAGGTTTCTAACCGGGAGATAAAGAGTATTCTAGCAAAATTGGTTAATGCAAACAGGACCGACTGGTCGAAGAAGCTAGATGATGCACTGTGGGCATACCGCACAGCATACAAGACTCCCATTGGTTCGTCTCCTTATCGATTAGTTTTTGGAAAATCCTGCCATCTGCCTGTTGAATTGGAGCACAAGGCTATATGGGCATTAAAAATATTGAACATGGACTGGGCAGAAGCTGCAACTTTAAGGTTTACACAACTTGACGAAATGGAGGAATTTCGTCTCCATGCTTGTGAAAGTTCAGCTGTGTATAAAGAGAGAATGAAGTTTGTCCATGATAAGAAGATCCTGAAAAGTGAATTCAAGTCGGGTGACTTGGTATTACTCTTTAATTCCAGACTAAAGTTATTTCCGGGCAAGCTCAAATCGAAATGGTCTGGTCCATTCAAAGTAGTCGATATCTCTCCTTTTGGAGCCGCAGAATTAGCATCGGAGGATGGGCTTCGAACTTTCAAAGTGAATGGCCAAAGAGTCAAGCACTACTTGGGCTCAGATGGTGAAAAGCATTTGATGGAGAAGCTAGCTCCCAAAGATGGTCTGTGCCCGACCATTGAGTAAATTCAAAGGAGTCTCAACTTCGTCATGCCGCGAGAAATCAAGCGCTTCATGGGAGGCAACCCATGTGTGGTAACATTTATTTTTGTTGTAAAATTTTTTCAATTTTTTGATAGATAGATTTACTCAAGCAATTTGAAGGTTGTGTTAGAATGCAGGAGATTCAAAAGGCCACAATACTGGGAAGGAATGCCTAAAAAGGGAAGAAAAACCACTGCGTGAAGTTTGCTACACAAATGCGCTCACATTTTCACTATGCGAACCGCATTCCAATTACAAACTGAAGCAGTATGTTTGGCTCAAATTGTTGACAAAAATGCGACAAGGTAATTAATTTTGTGGACCGCATTTCCACTATGCGGGTCGCATTTCAATCGCAAACTGAAGCAGTAAGTTTGGCTCAAATTTTTGACAAAAATGCGACAAGGTAATTTATTTTGCGGATCGCATTTACAGTATGCGATCTCATTGTGCCTCGCATTGATACCCTTTCAGCAGAACCCACCGCATAACACGTATGCGGTCGCATAATGTGTTATGCGGTGACTTTCCCATCGCACAATGCCAGGTAAGGCGCCGCATTCTCTCACATTTTAGTCCTTCAAAACACCGCAAAACAACATAAAAAAAATGAAAAAAAGACGAGCAGAAAAAGAAAAGACCAGAGGCAAACAGAGATCCAATCGTACTAACGATGAAGACCTGTTCAAAATCTCCATACTTCTTCTACTCTTCTTCATTGGTATGTATCCCGATCTTCTCATGGTCACTCAGATCTTCGCTGTGTTTTCTTTAGTTTTCATTCTAAATTTTTTTGATTTTGTTGATTATCATAGTTGCTTGGTTATTTCTGGGGTGATGGGTAGAGAGATCTAGGACTGCCATTGTTGGGGGGATGAACTGAATCGTGAGATCAAAGGCATTTGCGGCCCACAAAATCAAAATGTGGTTCGCATTGTGGCCGCATCCTTAAAACCTAGTCTCCTGAAGACGATGACAAATGCTGTGCCATTTGCGGTCGCACAATCACTATGCGAACCGCAAAGGCACCGCAGACTTGAACAGAACACCCTGTTAGAACCTTGACATCTGCGTTTGTTTTGCGATCGCAATTCCTACTTTGCGGTGGACTTTGCGATCGCATTTTTGTTATTGTTATTTGTGTTTGTGCAAACTAATTCTGTGATGATTATGCGATTCGCATAGTGGTTTTGCGATCGCATAATCCATCGCAAACTGAGTCCCAATATTGCACAGTCAAGTTTGCGACTAGTTTGTGGTTCGCATAGTGGTTATGCGACCGCAAACCATGTCGCATTCATTTACCTGTTGTTTCTTTCTTCTGTTTTCCTTTCCCTTTTACTTACAATGTCGCTCACATTTTCCCTTATATAGGTATGGCACCTCAAAAGCATGTCGTAAGGAAAAGGGCACCATCCGGTCGTCACACGTCATAGCCAAAATGTGTACGAACAGAACCAAATATGCCAAGCACCTCTCAGTCTGATGAGGAGGACCTCTTGCCCTCAGTCGATCTACAGGCTGAGGCTAGATGGAAACATGGAGATGACTTTCATATCCGATTTGGGGTCGAAGGCTCAAGGGAACTATATAGAGAGGGACTCATCAAAAGAAAAATACTGGGTGAGAAGTAATTGAGCGTGAATGGGCTCCAAGAACAGTACCCCCACATTCTCGACAATATAAAAGCGAGAAAATGGGAGTTCTTCACTGAGTCTCTTAAGGAGTTCAATGAGTTACTGGTCCGGGAGTTCTATGCATCTTATGGAGCTTCCAGGACGGCGCACCACAAACGCAACAAAGTGTTTACTGGCATCGTACTTGTTCGGGGAAAGAATGTGTTCGGCAATAGTGAAGACATTAATGAAATATATTCCCTCGACTGGCAAACAGGTACAGTCGAGTACGATGCCAAGTACTTAAATAGAGAGAAGGAGCTTGGGTGGATACCGTCAGTTATTGCAAAGGGGACACTTGCTTGGATAAATCCTGGAAAGAAGATATATAAAGAGGATCTCACAAGGGAGGGTCGATTTTGGCTAAGCTTCGTCACCTCCCGTTTGATACCGTCCCGGAACGAAACTAATATAAGCATTGAGAAAGCTCTTCTCATTGCATGCATCATGGCCGGTATCAAGATTGATGTGGGTACTTTAATCTTCCAGGAAATCGGTATCCGGGCAACGCAGCGTGCTACCTCGCTCCCATTTCCGAGATTGATCACAGCCCTGTGTAAAGCTGTGAACGTCCCTTTAATGCAACAATATGATTAAACCGGAAAGGAAACGAGGGACCTAGACATCACACGTATCAGTGATGCTGCTGCCCCACCAGAGACTCCACTCCAGGACCCTGACTCCCAGACTCATGTACCTCCCCAGGTTCCAGAGGCCTCCACCTCTAGCTTAGAGCCTGCCTCTCAGTCCACCACCGGTCAGCCTTCGTCTGCACTGCCAGCCCTCTCAAGGCTTGGTCTCATTGCCCAGCATGCCAGTGCGAAGGTAGACCAGCTTTTGAAAACCTTGCCCAACCTTATCAAACAAGCCCTGACTCCGATACAAACGTCAGTGATAGCTCTCCAACAACAACAAACATTGTTTGGGGATCGCTTGCACAAGCTCGAGTTCAGGGTTGAAAAGATCGAGCGAGGTGAGGTTAGGGGTTTACCTCAGATAAGGGAGGAGGTGGCGTCTATGAAGACCGAACTCCAGAAAATGCAAAATTTGGAGTTCGACCTATCATCCCTCCTCCCCAAAGAGGGTGACCAAGGAGCAGACACGGCTGCACCAGACCTGGGCCTAGACTTCATAATTCTGATGGCAGACATTGCACCTCCGACTGCCAGAATGTCCCAAACTCCAGTTCCTCCGGTACATGTTGATATCCATGATGAGGAGACATCCGGACATTCTTCAGAGTCAGAGGGTGAAGAGGCAAAAAAGGAGGAGTCATGGTTCGAGGAGGATAAAGGCCCTCAAGAGAAGGGCAAGCAGGTTGCTGCTCCTATAGTGGAGGATGAGGAGCAAGCAAACATTCAGCAGGCCATACAACATTCGCTAGCAGATTTGGCCGCCCATGCAGATCCATCAGCCACTCAGCCATCAGCGGGCGAGGCTAGCAGCTCAGAGGCCCCAAATCTAGTTCCCGATCAGTCCAACATCCCTCCTTTAGCAGCAGAGGGTCAACCGGCTACTGACTCCCATAGCGCTTAGTGCGCCCCAGGGAGCCCCTTGAACTCTACTTTATAATCATATGCATTGGGGACAATGCATGCTTTCGGTTGGGGGTGGTAGCCTTATCTGTATTTTTTGTCAGTATTGTTATATTTTTGCGACATTAGTAACTGTAATATATATTAGTGCTCCATTATTTCTGTACATGTAACTATAATATATATTAGTGCTCCATGATTTCTGTACATAAGTTGTCTTTATTTAGTAGATAGTTTCCCACCTTTAGTGATTAGAAATAAAAGTCCCCTTGTTTTTTCTTTGCCGGGTTCTTTTTCAAGGGTGTAATAGTAGAACCAGGATAGTAAAATGAAACATGTTGACCGGGCTGGTGTAATTGTCTAGTATCAAGCATGTGTGTCTGTATATAGATCATACCCTTTCAAAAGATCAACTGTGTGAACTTGAGGCTTGTTCTGTGACTCTATATCTACCTAGAGTTATGTATTTATATATGATAAAAGCCTTGAGTTGCCAAATGTTAACTCTAGGGCTTTAAACTATGTTAACCAAACAGTTTGTGTGCCATGTGTGTGAGCTCTTTGTATAGATAACTCTTGTGTTTGCCTCTGCCATCTAGAACTTGCCCGGTTGGTTTTTCGACGCTTATAATAATTACACTTAGTTGGAGAGTTGATCTTAGGCATTCTTTGTTTTATTTGTGAAACCTCTTTAGCCTTTCAAGCCTACCTTTGTATAAATAATATCAATAGTGCCCTATTCGAGTCTTTAACCTTTTCTTTGGCCACCTCATTACAAACCTTTCCCCTTTTGTAAAATAATTACCTCTTTTGAACCTGTTCCTCCTTGAATATTAAGAATTAGGCTAAAATCCTAAGTTGGGGGTAGGTACCAAAATGGAAATGGGTAAGGTTGTGAATTGAGTGTAGGAGCATATACCTCAAAATGCTCATATGAAATTATGCACGCTCCAAGGAAAAAAAAAGAAAAAAAAGAAAAAAATAACTATGTGTATATTTATATAATTATGGAGCTGTGAAGAAAATTAGAGAGGTATTTAGGGTGGTTCCATATTGGGAACTAGATGCCAACACAGCTATGGGGTTTGAAAACAAACAAAGTGTAAAAAGAAAAGAAAATGTGTTTAGTGTTCAAGGAGGATGTAGTCACTTATATCTAAATACTTATCCTACCCTTCCCTAATCCTACATTACATGCTTAAAAAGTCCTTATGTGATCTCCAACCGAGCGTTCTTAGAAGTAAGCGACGAATTAAAATAAGGGCAAGCCTATGGTATGGTATGTGGTAACACTTGAAATTCTTTTCTGAGAGTGAGTGTATTTGCGAATTAGTCCCTTTGTGTTGTCATTATAAATATTGTGAGTTTGGGACTTTCTTTCTAGTGAGGGCACATGAACTGCGAGGTTGAACAGAAGTTGAGTTTTTGAGTAAAACATAAGTGCACTCAGCTGAGGGTAGCATTTAGTCACTTTTTCTAAGGCTCAAAGTTCACAAGTTGATTAGTTTTCCTTGAATATATTGATGATTCAGGAGGGTAAGGTATTCGAAGATGCATTCCTGAAACACTAACAACAAACACTATCTAAGGTCATTATTGTTTCATGTTTATTTTAGATGGAGTCTAGAATGGGATAGTGTCGTCTTAGTTTCTTGAGGACAAGCAAGAGTTTAAGTTGGGGGTCTTGATGTGCCGGAGAATTTCGGCACATTTTGATACTAATTGCTTAGATTTTAATTTGTTTTACATGCAACTTCCTTAGGTACTTATGTAATTTTAGTGTTTTTGCAGTACATGAAGTGTAAGGACCTAAGAGCATGGGAAAGAGTTCAAAAAGCCACACAAAGACAAGGAAAGAGCAAAAAAGCATCGCAGAGGTGAATATGCAAACGCAAACATCACATGCGAGCTGCAGAATTCACATCAAGATCGCAGATCAAGACAGACTTCTGGGCAAAATGTCACGTCAAGAATGTGGTCGCATATGCCATCGCATAACTGGTATGCGAGCCGCAGAATTGCACACGGAGATCGCAGACCAGAGCAGAGTCCTGGGCGAAATTCAGAGTCAGAAATGCGATCTTATCTGCGATCGCATAACCGGTATGCAAGCCGCAGAAACAACCGCAAACAAAGCACGAAGTCTACTGAAGGAAGAAACCGTGATGCAAGATGTGGTCGCATTTCTACAATGCGGACCGCAAACCGTGGATGCGATGAAGGCAAACATAAGGTTGAAATCTGTGACAGACGTGTCAAAATTGCGTACTACATTTTTGTTATGCTACAGAAATGCGGTCGCATTTTTGACTTCGGGGCAGATCAGTCTGAATTTTAGCCTCGATTTTTGGGGCTCTATAAATAGGTCTTCTAGGGTTTTCTGGGGGCTATCTTGTCAGACTTTGGAGCAGAAAGTAGAAGGCTTGAATATTCCTATCTCATAGAAGCTTTTTGGTCAAGAATCCTTTACTTTGTAAGCTTTATGACAATTAATGTTCTTTTGATTTCAGATTTTAGAATGAGTAACTAATTTCAAACACTAAGGTTGTGAACCCTAAATGGGTGTGATGTTATTGGGTGTTTGATATTGAATATATATTTAACGGTTGATTGATATTTATTTACTTCTCATTCCTAAATCATTGTTGGTGGTTGAAAACACTAACAAATGCCATTAAATTCCATCTTTGCTTGGAAAAGTGGGGTAGAATTTGGTAGAAGTAAATATCAAAGACTCAAGTATTTAAACCGTGTTTAATAAAATCTCTTAGGAATAAGTGGGTTTTTATTTGGCATAAATTGATTGTTCTTAGTCTCAACTCTTTTATATTTGGAAAAATCATAAAGAGGAAATACTACCTAACTATTGGAAAATATTGGGTAGTCACTTAGACATCAATTGCATATCGACAGAATCATCCGTTAGAAATATATCATATTGACATCAATAGCATTACATTTCATTAATGGGGACACAACCTTGGTTTCTTTAATCATATTATTCATATTCTCAATATTGCAATTAGAATTTATTTAAAACTAAGTTCAATTCATACTTTTGTTATGGTTAACTGAATAGAATTACGACTGTAGTTGAGTAATATGCTAATCAGGTAAACTTTTCACACCTATTCCATGTGGGATTCGACCCTAACCTTGTTGGGTTATTATATTTGACATCGACCGCTTACACTATTTATTAAGGTGTAATTTGAGCGTATCAGGCTGCTGGGGAAGAGTTCACATTTGCAAAGACATTCCTCACATTTTTGAGTGTGGGCTGTTCGCTTTTGTGAAGATTTCTTTCGCTTTTGCGATGGAAGTTGTCTTCGCATTTGTGATATTTTGGTCGTAGATGCGACTTTAGCATAACTCCTCCTGGTTTGCTTTTGCGATTCCTTGTCCTCTTTTGCGGGGTTCGCATTTACGAACCTCATGTCGCAAATTGGACATCTGCAGCCTGCATATAGCTGAGTAATTCTGAGACTTAGCTACATTTTGATATATTTTGAACCGTAGCCTCGATGGGAGGTGATTTTGTGAAAGGATTTTCCTAACAAACTATAGGATAATTAATTTTAATCAAATTTCAATTATATTTCATGATTATGCATTAGATTTAACATCAAATTATGAGAATCTAAGGAAAAAATTTAGAGATTTTGTCAAAGTTTAGAAAAAAATAAAAATTTTGGATTTGAGAGTCGAATTGGACTCGGATTTGGAAATAAAACATGTATATGAACTCATGGGGCTTTGGGTAGTCACGACCTACCGTTGGACCTGGGTTTTGACCGGAGGGGCCCGAGTTGACTTTTTAGTAATTGTATAAAGATCATAACTTTGTTAATTGGAATTGTTTTCTCTTGCATTGTTTGATGTATTTAAGTCATCTTTGGCTAGATTGAGTGGAGTGGAGGTGAATTTGTAAAGGAAAAGCTAATTTGAGTATTAATTTGACCGAATTGAGGTAAGTGTCTTCCTAACTTTGTTTAGGGAATTATTCCTACTAATTGCCATTGTTTGCTACATGCTGGGGTGATACTATCACGACCCAAACTAGAGGGCCATGACTGGCAACCGGGCCATACTTGCCGAGCACCAACGCACATTTTATCTAACTTTTCTTATTATCTATAAGGGCCGATGAGATCAGTATAAATGGTAAACATGAATCCTAAACTACCAACAATGACAGATAATGGTATGAAAATTTATATATTATGGCCGACAAGGCTGTCACGAGGCTACGTATACGAGCTGACCAGCTGCCATGAGAGTCTATACAACAAAAATTAGTCGACAAGGCAATCCAAACAATACATGAGTCGACACCTATCTATGAGTCTCGAAAGGAACATAATTGCTGAAACATTGCCGGAACAGGCCCCGACATACGCATAACGTCAATAACATAAATGCATACCAAGACCACGGCAAGTCCGGAGAAGGGATCTTGCCAATCACCGCTGAACTGGGCAGCCTGCTATGGTGGAGGAATTTCGCCTACCTGTCTATCAGGACCTGCAGCGTGACATGCAGCGTCCATAAATAAAAGGAAGTCAATACGAATAAAGTACTGCGTATGTAAGTAAGGAAAGCATAAGTGAGGACAATAATGTAAATAAGGATAGAGAATATACAACCTGTAACATCTAGGTGCCTCTGAGGGCTCTGACATGAATGCATGATACATACATATATATATACATAAACCTTTAAAACATTTGCCTCTGTGGGCATCATTATCATCATATCGTACCCGGCCTTAATAGGCTCGGTAAAAACGTACCCGGCCATCATAAGGCTCAATAGAATCGTACCCGACCATGTGGAGCTCGGTAAAAACCAACTAATCAGTGGTTGCACAATAGGTGCCGTACCCAGACGACTATAGCGCAGCTCGGCAGAGTAAAGTAGATACTTATATATGATGTGTGCTGGACTCATTGGAATCACATTTTGAACTTTTCAGAGTGACATAAGTTGGTATCCTCCGTACAATTGATTAGGACTAAATCATCATCAAGAATCTTATAAGAATCAGGAAGTACCAATATCATTGATAACATAAGAATAAGAGAAGTAACATCAACATCAATCGTTCCACAAGAAGGGAAACAATGTAAGTACTACTAGCCTGTAAGAGTGGACTATCTTTGGAAGCTCGTTCATTACATTACGCACAATCGATGTCGAGAAAAAGAAGGAAAGGGATAGCCTCACATACCTTGTATATACTGCCCAATCTCAAGCTATGAAAATGCCACGACTCCTTAATCTACAATAAGAGAAATGACACTATCGTTATCGTTTAAGGGTCGTAACTATTTTGTATCAACCGTAACCTATTTTACTATGAAACAGACAGCACCTCCCATATTTATATGAATTCCCACAAGTTAACACAATCACCAAACAGCCCAAACAACATCAATAATAATCATATTGAGCCTCCCAAAACAGTCCACCAACCAACAACATTACTAGCAAGCCATTCGACATATATCTCACAAGTTCTAGCTTCAACGACTTAACCGTAACTTGGATAATATTAATTACATATCGGATAAGAGGTTCCTTACCTTTAAAAAAAAAAAACAACTCCAATTTGACCTTAATTGACCACGAAATATCCCTCCAATGCTGCCACAAGAACAAGGAAGCGAAGCTAGCAATCAATTAGGGTTTTTTGGCACTAGAATCACTTTAGAAGACTTGAAATCACCTAGGGTTGATATTAAAATTTGAGGGAGTATTTCACAGAACAAAAACAACTTAAAACAACCTCCCACACGAGCTGGAACAACACAAAAATCAGCAACTACAAAAAGAATAAGAAACTTACTAGTGCCACGGAATTTCTGACACTTGATTTGTGCTGTTTGCCCTTTGTTTAGTCTTGGATCATGAGAGAACCTTCAGCGGGTGTTCTTAGGGTTCCATGGTCTGCACATACTGAAAACTAATGACTTAAAATTGGGTGGAGGCGTGTTATACATCTATATGTCTTAACCGCCTATGTGGGCCCCATAGGGAGCTGCTTGGCGTAGTCTCGCGAAAACGCGAATATCTCTCAACTCGGAGATCGTATTGACAAACGGTTTAATGCGTTAGAAACTAGAGTCATAGACCTTGAATTTTTTGGGTAGATCACCCCTGTAATTCAAGTCAAATTTGGAGAAAAGCTTAGTGATATTTGAACTAAAGTACAAGTAAAATTATGAACGTAAGTTGCGACAACTTTTGTCGACTTTTTTTTCATAACTCGTTTGAATTCTAAACTTATGAAACGGATATTATATGATTCAAATACCTTAAAATAAGACCTCTTGGTAATATTAATCACCTCCAGATTTACCCGAAAATACGAGTTACAACATCCTTGATTCGTTTACCTTCTAGTACTTGTTACCCACTCTTATACACCCTTGTATCATTTAAGACCAATAGTACTAAATTCTTATCATCTCAAAGATAATCTCTTCTCGGACCTACGTAGACTAAATTACGGCATAATCTAACGTATGCAAATATGGGTTGCAACACCCTCCCCCCCCCCAGGAACATTCGTCCTTGAATGCAAGGGTTTACGGGGAGTCTAAGTCATCGTGGATTTCTGACGGAAATTTCCGGCTGAGTTTCCTCTATAAAATGGACACTAGCAAAAATAGCAAGCAGTTATACCCAACCTATGGCCTTACAAGGCTACACAAAGCATTATAGATATGTACACTATCTGCATATCACCATTTTGTATTAAGAAAGAGTATTCTCAAGCTATTGCTTACCTCATAGAGACGTTTCTCCTTCTAATGTGTCATGCTTTCCCCCGGCATCCTCGTTATCTTCATTCTGGAACAGGTAAGGGTATTTAGACTTTATCTCATTTTCTTCTTCCCATGTCATTTCTTCTGTATTATTGTTCCTCCACAATACTTTAACGGAAGCTACATCCTTTGTTCTCAGCTTGCGGACTTGTCGATCTAATATAGCCACTGGCATTTCTTCATATGATAGATCCTTTGTAACTTATACATCTTTGATAGGAACGACCTGATAAGGGTCTCCAATACATTTCCTCAACACAGATACATGGAATATCCGGTGAACAAATTCCAATTCGGATGGCAATTCTAACTCATAAGCAACCTGTCAAATTCGTTGAAGAATTTTGTATGGACCGATATACCGCGGACTTAATTTAATCTTCTTCCAAAAAGGCATAACACCCTTCATCGGCGAGATCCTCAGGAAAACCCAATCACCAACCTCAAATTCCAGGTCACGACGTCGAACATAAGAATAAGACTTTTGCCTGCTTTGTGCCGTCTTTAGTCACTCTTGTATCACTTTCACCTTCTCAATGGCTTGGTGAATCAAATCTGGCCCATATAATTCTGTCTCACCAACTTCAAACCATCCAACTGGTGATCTATATCTCCTCCCATACGGTGCCTTGTACGGGGCCATTTAAATACTGGAACGGTAGCTATTATTGTAGGCGAATTCTATGAGTGCCAGATGGTCATCCAAGTTCCCCTTGAAATCTAGAACACATGCTCGTAGCACATCTTGAGTATCTGAATGGTACATAGGCCTGCCCGTCAGTCTGCGGATGGAATGCCGTGCTGAGATTCAATTGTGTGCCTAAACCCTTCTGAAAAGACCTCCAAAAGTTAGCCGTAAATTGAGCTCCTCGGTTTGATATAATAGATAATGGCACACCATGAAGCCTAACAATCTCCTTGATATACAACTTCGCATAATCTTTAGCTGTGTAAGGTGTCTTAACTGGCAGAAAATGGGCACATTTTGTAAGTCGATCAACTATCACCCAGATGGAGACAAACTTATGATTAGAGCGACGTAATCCTATAATGAAGTCCATATTAATCACCTCCCATTTCCAAGTCGGAATCTCTATATTCTGAATCAATCCACCGGTTTCTGATGCTCAAAATTTACTTGTTGACAATTAGGGCACAAGGCTACAAATTCTACAATAGACTACTTCATGTTATCCCACCAATATTGCTCCTTGACGTCATGATACATCTTCGTCGAGCCGGGATGGATGGATTATTGGGACTGATGAATCTCAATCATAGTTTTCTTTCGCAACTCCGGTACATTAGGCACACATAATCAGCCCTGGTATCTTAGTGGCCCATCTCCTCCGATCTCGAAAGCCGTAATTTTACAATGCTAAACGCTCTCTCTCAATCGTACTAATGTAGGATCTTCATATTGCCGTGCTTTTACCTCGGCTACCAAAGATGATTTTGATGTATTATGTAAATAACACCTCCATCATCAGAGTCTAATTATCTGATTCTCATACTGGCTAGCTGATGAAGCTTTTTAGTCAACCCCTGTCTACCTGCCTCAATATATACTAAGCTTCCTATTGACTTACGACTGAGAGCGTCTGCCACAACATTGGCTTTACCGGGATGGTACAATATCTCAACATTGTAATCTTTCAGTAATTCAAGCCACCTACGCTGCCTCATATTCAACTCCTTCTGCTCGAAGATGTATTGTAAACTTTTGTGATCTGTGTAGATGTCAACATGGATACCGTATAAGTAGTGCTGCAAAATCTTCAAAGCATATATTACTGCAGCCAATTCCAAATCATGAGTCGGGTAATTATTTTCATGCTTCTTCAATTGTCTTGATGCACAAGTAATCACCTTTCCACGTTGCATGAATACGCACCCCAAACCTATATTTGAGGCATCACAATATACCACATAACCTTCGGTTCCTTCTGGGAGAGTGAGCACCGGTGCGGATGTCAATCGATTCTTTAGCTCCTAAAAACTACGTTCACAAGCGTCAGACTACTGGAACTTGGTAGCTTTCTGTGTTAACTTAGTCAATGGTGCTTACATAGAGGAAAACCCTTCTACAAACCGCCTATAATATCCTGCTAGCCCCAGGAAACTGCGGACTTCCGACGGTGTTGTAGGTCTTGGCCAACTCTTCACTGCATCGATCTTCTTAGTGTCGACACTAATACCCTCGACAGATATCACATGGCCAAGGAATGCTACTGAGTTTAGCCATAATTGATATTTGTAGAGCTTAGCATATACCTTACGATCCTGAAGGGTCTGTAATACTATCCGTAAGTGGCCCGCATGTTCCGCCTCCGAATGAGAATAGAGCAGAATTTCATCAATGAACACGATCACGAACACATCAAAATAGGGCCTGAATACACTATTCATGAGATCCATAAAAGTTGCTGGGGCGTTTGTTAGCCCGAACAACATCACCAAGAACTCAAAGTGCCCATATCTTGTCCGGAATGCTATCTTTGGAATATCCTTCTCCTTATCCCTCACTTGATGATACCCTAAACGTAAGTCAATCTTGGAAAAATACTTGGCACCCTGGAGTTGGTCAAACAGGTCACCAATCCTTGGAAGTGGATATTTGTTCTTTATCGTAAACTTATTCAACTGTCGATAATCAATACACATCCTTAACGACCCGTCTTTCTGTCGCACGAACAAAACTGGAAAACCCCAAGGTGAAGTGCTAGGCCTAATGAAGCCCTTATCCAGCAAGTCCTTCAACTGCGCCTTGAACTCTCGCAACTCTGCCGGGGCTATCCTGTATGGAGAGATAGAGATCAGTTGAGTGTCAGGAAACACATCAATGCTAAAATCAATCTCCCTTTCACGAGGAAGACCTGGGAGTTCATCTGGGTTAACATCTGGAAATTCATTCACCACGAGGATTGATTGTAGAGTAGGCGCCTACGCATCCCTAACGCGAACGAGATGATAAATGTAACCCTTTGAGATCATCTTCCATGCCTTAAGATAGGAAATAAACATACCTTTCGGTGTAGCAATGTTCCCCTTCTATTCGATGATGGGTTCACCAGGAAACTGAAACCTAATCATCTTCGTACGACAATCAACATTTGCATAGCATGAGGCCAACCAGTCCATTCCCATTATCACATCGAAATCAACCATTTCTAAATCAAATAAATTCGCCAAGATTTGATGACTACAAATCATCACTGTACAACCTTTATATACCCTTCTAGCAATCACTGATTATCCTATTGGAGTAGATACTGCAAGTGGTTTACTTATTAATTCAGGTTTGACGCCAAACTTATTAGCGACAAAGGGTGTAACATATGATAATGTAGATCCCGGATCAATCAACGTATATACATCATAAGAAAACACAGACAATATACCTGTAACCACATCCGGAGATGACTCGAGATCATGTCGACCTACTAGAGCATATGTTCGATATTAGGTACCACTCGAACTCGGCACTGCACCTCTACCTCTACCATGACCTGTTGACTGCTGAAAATCCCGTGCTGGAGGTCAAACTAATGAGGAAGAACCTGACACAAATCCAGTCGGCTGAGCCATACCACCACCTCCTCTGTCTGGACAATCCCGCATCATATGGCCAGGCTGTCTGCAAGAATAGCATGCATCGAAACCTCGACGGCACAGTCCAAAGTGGGCCTTGTCGCACTGATCAGAACGAGGTGTTGGGGGTCTCGTGTGACTAGTATCTATATGATATTCTGAGCCTGATGCCCGCGAACTCTGACCTGAACCAGAATAGGTAAATTGATCATACTGAGGCCTTTGAAAGCGTGGAGGAGCACTAGCTACAGGTGGCACCAATCTCCTCGAAGACTGGGGCCTGATACTACCTCTGAAGTCACCAGAATACCCTGCAAATCTCGCCCTCTTATGCTGGCCCCTACCCTGCTTCCTGTCTTCTCTTTGCTGGTGCATACGATCCTCTAGCGTCTAGGCATAAGCCTGAATATGGGAAATATCCATGCCCTCTACCAAGGAGGCTATCGTGCAGTCATTTATCAGATGTGGTTCCAACCCGTTCACGAATAGGTGCACCCTAACGCTCATCTCGGCCACTATATGGGGAGCATACCTTCCTAAAGAATCAAACAGCATACCATACTCTCGCACACTCATATTACCCCGTCGAAGGTTCAAGAACTTATCAGCTTTAGCTCATCGTATCTCAACCAACAAGTAGTGTCGAAGAAAGGCCTCGGAAAATTCCTTCCACACATGTGGGGGAGCGTTCGGACCCCTACATCTCTCCCAACTATCATACCAGAAAATTGCTAAATCCTGTAACCAATAAGAAGCCAAATCTACTGCCTCCGTATCACTAGCAAGCATAACCCACAGTGTACGATGAACCTGATCAATAAAAGTTTGCGGGTCCTCCTTGGGGTCTGATTCGGTAAACACTAGAGGATCAAGATTAATAAAATCATGAACACTCGCACTAACCGGTTTATCAGCAGCACCGGTATTCTACCTCTGAGCCTGAGCAGCTACCAAGCTAGTCAACAATTGTACCACACTCCACATATCCTAGTCTACAGTGCCAGACGGAGGAACTAGAGGTGCACCTCCTAATATCCTTTGGAGGAGGAGTAGATGAGGTATGAGACGGCACCTCACTCTGAGGCTCACTTTCGCCTACTCGGGCTAGAGGCGCCTGATTGGTACCCTCTCCCCCAGCTGTATCAAGCCGCTTACTAATGGTTTGCTTCCTAGTCGAAGGCATTAATGAAAGAAGACATGGTAAATATTAGAGACGAACACTTATGATTCAACTCTACGCACGATCCAGATTCAGGAAGAAGGCAACAACCCTAAATGTCATGTAGCCTCCTGATTATAAATGTGGCGCGCTACACATCTATAATCAAGACTTTACTAGACACGGCCCATAGACAACCACCTAGGACAAACCTGCTCTGATACCAAGTTTGTCACGACCTAAACTGGAGGGCCATGACTGGCACCAGGGTCATACTTGCCGAGCACCAACACACATTTTATCTAACTTTTCTTATTATCTATAAGGGCTGATGAGATCAGTATGAATAGTAGACATGAATCATAAACAACCAACAATGACAGATAATGGCATGAACATGTATATCATGGGCCGACAAGGCTGTCATGAGGCTACGTATAATGTACGAGCTGACCAGCTGCCATGAGAGACTATACAACAAAAATTAGTCGAGAAGGCAATCCAAACTATACATGAGTCGACAAATGTCTATGAGCCTCTAATGGAACATAAGTGCTGAAACATTGCTGGAACAGGGCCCTGACATACCCAAAACGTCTATAACAAAAATTCATACCAAGACCACAACAAGTTCGGAGAAAGGATCTCGCCAATAACCGCTGAACTGGACATCCTACTATGGTGGGGGAGCTTCGCCTACCTGTCTATTAGGATTTGTAGCATGACATGCAGTGTCAACAAATAAAAGGACGTCAGTTGAATAAAGTACCCAGTATGTAAGGCAGGAAAGCATAAGTAAGAACAATAATGTAAATAGGGATAGAGAATATACAACCTCTAACATCTAGGTGCCTCTGAGGGCTACTGACATGAATGCATGATACATATATATATATATTTATATATACATAAACTTTTAAAACATATACCTCGGTAAAAATGTACCCGACCATCATAAGGCTCGGTAGAATCGTACCCGGCCACGTGGAGCTCGGTAAAACCCAACTGATCAGTGGTTGCACAATAGGTGCCGTACCCGGCCGACTATAGCGCAGCTCGGTAGAATAAAGTAGATACATATATATGATATGTGCTGGACTCATTGGAATCACATTTTAAACTTTTTGGAGTGACGTAAGGTCGGTATCCTCCGTACATGTTGTTAGGACTAAATCCTCATCAAAAATCTTATAAGAATCAGGAAGTACCAATATCATTGATAACATAAGAATAAGAGAAGTAACATCAACATCAATGTTTCCATAAGAAGGGAAACAATGTAAGTACTACTAGCCTCTAAGAGTGGATTATCTTTGGAAGCTGGAAGCTCGTTCATTACATTACGCACAATTGAAGTCGAGCAAAAGAAGGAAAGGGATAACCTCACATACCTTGTATATACTGCCCAATCTCAATCTATGAAAATGCCACGACTCCTTAGTCTATAATAAGAGAAATGAAACTATCGTTATCGTTTAAGCATCGTAACTATTATGTATCAACCGTAACCTATTTTAAGATGAAACAGACAGCACCTCCCCTATTTATATGACTTCCCACAAGTCAACACAATCACCAAACAGCCCAAACAACATCAATAATAATCATATTGAGCCTCCCAAAACAGTCCACCAACCAACAACAATACTAGCAAGCCTTTCGACATATATCTCACAAGTTCTAGCTTCAACGACTTAACCGTAACTTGGATAATCTTAAATACATGTAGGGTAAGAGGTTCCTTAACTTTAAACAAAAAAAACAACTCGAATTTTGCCTTAATTGACCAAGAAATATCCCTCCAATGCTGCCACAAGAACAAGGAAGCGAAGCTAGCAATCAATTAGGGTTTTTTGGCACTAGAATCACTTTAGAAGACTTGAAATCACCTAGGGTTGATATTAAAACTTGAGGGAGTATTTTACAGAACACAAAAAACTTAAAACAACCTCCCACACGAGCTGGAACAACACAAAAATCAGCAACAACAAGAAGAATAAGAAACTTACTAGCGCCACGGGATTCCCGACACTTGATTTGTGTTGTTTGCCCTTTGTTTTAGTCTTGGATCATGAGAGAACCTTCATAGGGTGTTCTTAGGGTTATAAGGTCTGCATATACTGAAAAATAATGACTTAAAACGGGGTGGAGCCGTGTTATATTCATCTATATGTCTTAACCGCCTATGTGGGCCCCATAGGGAGCTTCTTGGTGCAGTATAGTAAAAATGCCGCATATCTCTCAACTCCAAGATCGTATCGACAAACGATTTAATGCGTTAGATACTAGACTCATAGATCTTGAACTTTCTGGGTAGATCACCCCGTTATTCCAAGAAAATTGGGAGAAAAGCTTAGTGACATTTCACTTAAAGTATAAGTAAAATTATGAACATACGTTGCGACAAATTTTGTCGACTTTTGCTTATAACTCGTTTGACTTCAAGACTTATGAAACATATATTATATGATTCAAATACCTTAAACACAACCTCTTGGTAATATTAATCACCTCTAGCTTTTCTGAAATACGAGTTACAACATCCTTGATTCGTTTAACTTCTAGTACTTGTTAACCACTCTAATACACCCTTTTATCATTTAAGACCAATAGGACTAAATTCTTATCATCTCAAAGATAATCTCTTCTCGGAACTATGTAGACTAACTTACGGAATAATCTAATGTATGCAAATATGGGTTGTTATAGATACATATATGAGGTGACAAGTGTATATGCATGTGCTAGGTTTTTCATGCTCGGCGGTAGATTTTATGATTAATTATGCCTTATAAAATTTTGTGGCCTTATTATTTCATTCACTACTTGACTTCTAGATTACCAAGAATATGAAATTAAATGCTAGGAACCAAGATTTAGCTCATTATAACTTGATTAAAATTTGACAGATTTTTGTGAAACCATTGATGTGTTATATTCAGTCATCATTGTGTTTAATCATTAATACATCGCTACGACTGGTATTCTTGAGATATTGGATTCTATATTTTAGTTAAAGATCATTTTTTTGAGACTTATCGAAAAAGTTGAAAAATAAAGTACTCGAGGATTGTTGAATTGTTATTGGCTGGAAAGCTGTGATTGATGTTCATTTGGAATATTCGTTTAAACACTCTCCTTGATGTTATTTATGCTTCGTACCTTACTTGTCATTGGAATACATATGCTTGGTGGGGAAGAGCGTAAAGCACGAAGGGTGATGCCGTGCCGTTGCATATATATTATCATGTGAGGAAGAGTGTAAAGCATAAAAGGTGATGCCGTTCCATTTTATTTACGTTATCATGTGAGGGTGAAAGTAAAAGAACGAAGAGTGATGCCATGCTGTTTCATTCATATTATCGTGCTGTGATTTATATTAACATGCGAGGATGAGTGTAAAAGCACGAAGGGTGATGCCGTGCCATTTCATTTATATTGTCATGCTTTTATATTATCATGGGTTCAAGGAACGGACGGTGTTTCCTTGACCTGTTACAGTTGTACCTAAGTTTTCTATGTGACTTGTCGTTGTTGTTCTGTTTTTGTCCTCTATCTCAATTGTTGTTGTGTTGCCCGTGCCTTCTGTTTGTTTAACTTGCAAATATCATGTTTCCCTTTTTGTTGTTATATCTACATCTATGTCCTTCCTTATTT
Organism: Nicotiana obtusifolia; assembly: GCA_002018475.1. NCBI lineage: Eukaryota > Viridiplantae > Streptophyta > Magnoliopsida > Solanales > Solanaceae > Nicotiana > Nicotiana obtusifolia. The sequence goes on from MCJB01051719.1 coordinate 22,274, forward strand.
ATTGCACTTTCGCATAAGCTTTCTATCATATTAGTTATTCATGCCATCTAGGTGTTAGCTCATAAAGATCATGCTTTCCCTCTTGTTTGTTATATCTACACCTAGGCCTTCTACCATGCTAGTTAGTGAAATTTATATTCTTCTTTCCTAATTGCAGTCATTATTTCTATGCCTCCTCCCTAGTCTGCTACCGCTGACCATACGTACTACCTTGTTCGTTATTGTTACCTATGTATTTTTTTAATTTTTCATGAATTTTATTGTCATTTCTTTCACCCGGTTGGTACTGTTATACGCATATTTAGTGAGGATGAGATAAATGTACGAAGGGTGTTGCTGTGCCATTGACTTGATATCTTGAGTACATTTCTCACCCAATGAAAGTTATGGAGTTATTATCGTGGTTTATTGCTCTAAGGAAAGGATTGGTCGAGATATTGGGAAATGCTAAATTGTGATCTCTTCTAGTACTCATTTATTGCTTCGCATATGCATTTTGTGTACTCTTTTTTGTTATATTGTAGTATCGTTCTATTGCTAGTTTACTGTACATGTTATAATAGTGAGTATCTTAGTCACGACCCTTTACCCGAACCCGGTCGTGATGGCGCCTCTCGTGAAGACAAGGCCAACCAATTCAACCCAAATCTCATTTTTAATCAGTTAATTAACAAGAAAACAGTACAAGCATGGTATAATAGCAATCATTCGCAGAAAGTATAGCTAACCATCCCGACTACAGCCCAAACCGGGGTGTCACAATGTCATTAGCAACTAATGAATCCTAATAACAAGATTTCTAATTACAATATCTGGCACAATTTTTGAAGAACATAGGAACAACAAGATGAAAGAGATACGGGGCTGCGGACGCCAACAACTACCTCGTAGTCTCTGGATCACCGCCTGGAGAGGAGGAATCAGTACTCCGGCGCGGAACCAACAATGCTTGAATCTGCACACATGGTGCAGGGAGTAATGTGAGTACTCCAACTCAGTGAGTAATAAGCATAAATAACGACTGAAAGTAAGAAAACACACAAATCACAAGGCATTCTATAATGAAGCATTTAAAACATCATTCGCAAACAGTAAATCAGTGAAAAATCAAGTAAAATCTCCTTTCAACAGGTAAAAACATGTAATCTTTTAGGTAAATAATGTGAAGTAAAACATCGCTCCTCGAGCTCAGTATCAACAAATCCGCCCCTCGGGCAATATCATAAAGTAGTACCAGCCCCTCGGGCTCACATCTCAGAACAATATCAGCCCCTCGGGCTATCACATGAACCAGCATCAGCCCCTCGGGCTATCACATAGTACCATATCAGCCCCTCGGGCTATATTTCACATCACAATGGGTACCCGCGCTCACTGGGTGTGTACAGACTCCGGGAGGGGCCCCTTACAGCCCAAGCGCAATATCAAGCCACCTCGTGGCACATATCTAGGCCCTCGGCCTCATATCAATCAAGCCACCTCGTGGCGTATATAAAGTATCTCAGGCCCTCGGCCTCATATCAGTCACAAGCCACCTCGTGGAACATAAGGTATCTCAGGCCCTCAGCCTCATATCACTCAGTAAAACCTCACATCTGGCCCTCAGCCGCACTCAGTTAGAAAAGTCATCACAAGCCCCTCGGGCTATAGTAAAACAGTAGTCCTCAACCCAAAAACATCATTTAAAATATTATTTAAGTCTCAAAACTAAGTAAAAGTGGCTGAGTTGTAAAACAGTGTAAACAGCATGACTTAGTTCAAGTTATAAGTCAAAATAGTGAGGAAACAGTGATAAAAATCCCCGAAGGGCTCGAATAATTGGCACGAAGCCCAAATATGGCAATTAGCCCAAATCATGATGATAACAAATAAGTTTCAGTCAAATACGCGGTAAACTCATCAATCGGGACGGACCAAGTCACAATCCCCAGTAGTAAACGACCCCACGCTCATCATCGAGTGTGTGTCTCACCTCAATATAGCACTACGATGTAGAATCCGGGGATTCAAACCCTCAGAACATCATTTACAATCACTACTCACCTCGAACCGGCCAAATTCCTAGCCCGCGATGCCTTTGCCCTTCGAATTGGCCTCCACGCGTGTCGAATCTATCCAAAATCAGAACTAATAGGTCACAATATGCTGGGGTAACGAAGCCCAATCGAAAATAATCGAAAAATACCAAGAACTTACGAAGTTAGCAAAATTCGAGCCCCGACCCACTTCTCGAAGCTCATAAATTTTCACACCAACGGGTTCCTTATCTCCCAACGAGTTCAACCACACAAACATTAGCGAATTCTGACATCGGATCGACCTCCAAATCTTTAAATCTAAACTTAAGGATTTTCCACAGATTTTCCAACTTAATTCACCAGTTAAATACTAAAATAGCATATACTGGGGTAATTCGACCAAAGTTGAGTTAAGAACACTTACCCCGATGTTTTCCTTGAAAGTCTCCCAAAATCGCCTCAAAATTACCTTCAATTCGAGCTCTATAGCTCCAATTATGTTTAGGATGGCCGAAATCCCCTCTTTTAAGAATATGTCCAAGAAAGTCCCCTTTGGATATATTTTTTAGGCTGATTTTGCTGTGATTTAGGGTGTTTTGGAGATGTTTCTCTTAGATGGTAACGATAGTGGGTTTTAGCTTGGCCAATGGGTACTGGTTTCTATTTGTACAAGGTCAAAAATCGGAACAAAAATGCACCAGTCGGGTCAAAAATGCGACCGCATTCTTGACGCTGATTTTTGCCCAAAAATCTATCTCGGTTTGCGGTCTTAGTGTGGTGGATATGCGGTCCGCATTGTGGAAATGCGACCGCATTCCTGACCGCATTCTTAACGTCATTCTTTGCCCATAAATCTGTCTATCGGTTTGCGGTCTTAGTGTGGTGGATATGCGGTCCGCATTGTGGAAATGCTACCGCATTCCTGACCACATTCTTGACGTCATTATTTGCCCAGAAAACTGTCTGGGTTTGCAATCAGGGTGTGTGGTTTGCGGCTCGCATACTGGGTTTGCGATAGCATATCCTGTTTTGCGATGTCTCTTTACTCTTTTACAAAATTGCAACTTCTAGTTTTTTTGCAACTTTTCTAAGGGCGATACAGTCCGTTTAGCCACCCTAAACTCACTCGAGGCCATTGGGACCCCAACCAACTATGCCAACACATCCCATAATATTATTCAAACTTGTTCCAACCTTCGGAACACTCAAAACAACCTCTCAACGCCAAATTCGTGTCGGATTGAAATCTAAAATTTCAAAATCTCCTAAATTACATCTTTTGATCTAAACCCCAACCAAACCACGTCCGAATGACCTGAAATTTTGCACACATATCCCAAATAACATATCGAAGCATAATAAGGTAGAAATTGGAAAAACAGAGCGGTAACTCATGAGACGACTGGCCGGGTCGTCACAATCTTTTACCTAAAAAGCCTTGTCAACACTCCATGGAGGTTAGTCAAGATACTTACTGAGTAAATAGTGTCGGTTGTACTCATACTACACTTCTGCACCTTGCATGCCGATTTTTGGAGCGGAGCTGCGATGGATGACGGGGGCTGAATCTGAAGCTCTGAAGATATTCGTGCCTTCTGGATGTGGCTATCACTTGTCCCTGGGTAATTCTAGAGTTGAATTTTGTTTATGTCCATTTCAAACAGAAGTTGTATTTATTTCACATCCATTTTTGCAATAATGCAGTCTTAGTTGCTCATGTCTTGTACTACCAGTCATTAGGTTATTGTTTGGAATCTAGATATATCAATTGTTGATTACATTTATTTTATTAGAGTTGAGTTAATTTTTAATTGGCTGACATAACGGGTTAGTTTAGGTGCCATCACGACTTGTGGATTTTGGGTCGTGACATTAAGTATGCAAACGAATCTCAAAAACAACACATTAATTACTTTTTAAGATGTCATATATGCTAACTTGATTTCTGACGCAGATAATTGAGTTTATTAGTCATCAAATTAAATGAAGCATAGGTTAAGGGATCATCAAGTTCAACAAAGGCATAAAGAAGCATATAATTTTTCCCCTCCCAAGCATTAAAACTCTAACACATTCACATACGCTCGTCATATTGTACATGCATCACCCCATCATGTAACAAAAATATCAATTAGTTGGAAATATTACCCGGACAAATTTAGGAAAAACACTTACCTCAAGTAAGCTAAAATAACTTAATATCATAAATAAAAGCTATAGGAAATGATTCCGAATAATAAAGCTTTTATCTTTAAGTAAAATTAAAAAGTCAACCCTCAGGCCGCATCTTGGAACCCGACAAAACTCACATATTCTAAATATCCATTCCAATACGAGTCCAAATATATGTGGTTCATCCAAATCCGACCTCAATCGGCCCTCAAATCATCAATTTATGTTTTAGAAGAGTTTTTACTAAAATCCCAATTTCTTCAATTTGATTCATTAAAAAGAAATGCTAAATTCATGGTTGGAATCATGAAATATAAACAAATTCGAGACAAAACACTTACCCCAATCCAAATTGTTAAAATTCCCTCCAAAATCGCCAAATCCGAGCTCTAAAACCTTGTGAGAAAAAGTGACTAAATTTTGAAACAAGTAAAACAATATAGCAGATGTTCCAGCTTGAATTTGATCCTAGATGACCTCGAAACTCATATGTGGTAAGCCCAACACAATCCTTGCGAGATTACACCCAAGATATCCTTTTGAATCACCCATTTTGGCCTTTAAAGGAGGAAGATATGATAGTTTTATGTTTTAATGGAAGTCCGAAAATTTTAGGGATATAAATGGCAATTTTGTAATTGTTCACACCAAAAAAAAACAATTAAAAAAATCTTCATTTTAGTGCCCAAAAATCATTCGGAACCTCCCAGACACAAATCATATCATCATTTCTATCATAAAACACGCTAAGAATCTGCTCACGCGCTCAAAGTACAGAAAAAAGTCATCTTGACCCGATATTGACCATGGTCAAACTCAAATCCTTAATTTAATTAGTCAGTCAACCAATGATCCAAAATATACTTGAGCCTCTCGTGACCCCATCGAATCACACCAAGAAGTACAAATCCATTATCCAAACTTATCCAAAGCCCGAAAACACCCACGAGAACATCACAATAAAGAATTGAGGCTCGAACCGAAAAGAATTTCTCTTAAGCGTTAAATCTTTATTCCTTCAAAAGAGTGTCCTAATCACACTTACACACTTCGAGTTACATCAAAAATTTTCACACAAGTTCAATTCAACCATACAGACCTTTCCAATGTCTCATAACACCAATTGGAGTCCAATAATATCAAAGTCACCTCTTGGTTAAGCTTCTTAACTCTTAAGTTCTTCAAATTGCCAACTTTCAAGAAATAGAGTCAAATTCTTCTTGGAACCTCCAAAACCAAATCTGAACATATGTACAAGTGCAAAATCACCATACAAACCTATATGAACAATCAAAATCCAATTTTGAGTTCGTTTACTTAAAAGTCAAACCTTTTTAAACTCTTCAAACTTAAAGCGTCCAAATCGAGAGTCATTCTTCCAAATCAATCTCAAACTACTCATAAACTAAAACCGATCATACACGCAAGTCATAATACATCATATAAAGCTACTCAAAGTCTCAAACCACCGAACGGAATGTTAATGCTCAAAACGATCGATCGGCTCGTTACATTCTCCCCCACTTAAACATACATTCGTCCTCAAACGTGTCAAGAGTCATTCCAAAGCGATAAATATCTATATAAATTCAATATAAATTACTCTTGGGTGATCCCAAGTCACCTCAATCCATAAAAGCCCATCGACACAATCTTGACTGAAGATTCTTCCTTTAACCTTAACAAATAAGCCTTAGCACAAAATTTCAAAATCTAGGACTCATTCTAAGATTCGATTCTTGCATACACACACTGTATCAATCTTGACAAGGAGCAACAAATCATAAATATATTTAAATAATTGTAACTACCCGACCGGTCATTTATAGATTTAGCGTTCCGTTCGATTGCTTAAGGTCTCGAGTAGCTTCGTATTGTGTATTATGACTTGCTTGTGTGGTTTCTTTCAATTTTTGTGCATTTTTAGAGTTGATTTTGGACTTAGTCATATGTCCGGCTTTTGATTTGGAGGTCCGCAGGTTGATTGATGCTTTTTGGCGATAGTTAGAAAGTTGAAGGTTTAGAAGGTTAAGATGTTTGATCGGGAGTTGATTTTGCTGCTATCACGTTCAGATTGTGAGTTCGGGAGTTGGTATAACTCCGGTGTATCATTTGAGACTCGCATACAAAATTTGAGGTCATTTCGGGTTGATTTAATGTGATTGGGCGTGAGTTGTAGAAGTTTAAAGTTCATTTGTTCATTAGGCTTGAATTGAGTTGCGATTCGCAGTTTTGATGTTGTTTGCTGTGATTTGAGGTCTCGAATATGTGCGCTTCATGTTATGGGATTGGTGGGTATGATTGGATGGCGTCCTTGGGGTCTCGGTTGTGTTTCGGATAGGCTACGGGCTATTTCTTCGGGTTTTGGGCTGCTAATTGCTCGTGTTTGATGTTCTTCTTCGTGGTTGCGAAGAGTGAGTTGCGATCGCATAGGTTTTTTGGTGGACCAACAGATTTTCCTTCTTTGCATACATATTGTGTGGATCATGATCGTGGACTTGGGGGGTGTTGACTCAGCGCATTCGAGCTAGGAGGTACGTGATCTCGTAGTGGGCGACCATGCTGGGGAGGCCAGGTATTTTGTTCTTCTTGTTCGCATAATGTGGTTCGCAATCGCATAAGCTAAGGTTGTGTTGAGTCGCGTTCGCGTCTTGGATATCGCGTTCGTGTAGTGCTTTTGTGGGGCAATGTTGTTTCTTCATTGCGATTGCAGTTGATTGTCCGCGATCGCGATGTGTAATACTTGGGCAGATATGGAAATACTCTATTTCGAGGGCTTATGATATTTTGTCACTTTTTGAGTTAGAGAGCTTGGATTTGGGCGATTTTGGATGGAATTTTTACGTTTTGGATTAGGGTAAGTATTTTTTACCTGGATTTGGCTATATTTCGTGATTCCATCCCTTTTTTAACATTGAATTTGTGATTTGAATTGAAAAAATTGGGGGTTTTGTAAAAACTTTCTAAAACATAAAATTGAGGATTTGAAGGTCGATTTGAGGTCAAAATAGGATTATTTTAGTATTGTTATACTCGTATCGCAATGAGCGTTCGGATTTTGTAAGTTTGGTCGGGTTCGAAGGTGCGGGCCTGGGGTTGATTTACACGTAGAGGACTTTTTAGAGTATTGATTTAGCTTCCTTGAGGTAAGTATCTTGCTTAACCTTGTTTTGGGGAACTACCCCTTAGGATTTTGGTTCATTGTATTATTTGAATTATGTGGATGTGTACATAAGGTGATGAGTGTGTACCCAGCTTATACGTGAAATAATTTTTCGATTTAGACTCTTAGGTTACTTTATGCATTTAATAAGAAGTTGTTATTACTTGTTGCATCTTTCGTTGTTGAATAAATTCATTCTTATATTCTTAGATTGTTGTAATTGTTTCCTGCTCTAGCTTCTATTGTTGAGTTTGCTCTTATGTGTCTTAATTGATGTTACCATTACATGCTACATCTTTCATTGCCAAGTTTATTATGCTTTAACCAAAATTGTAATTACATGTTCTATCCATCGTTGTTGAGTTACGCTTATATGCATTCAATTCAAGTTGTTAGTATACATCATGCTTTTCCTTCTTAAGTTCATTCATAAGCAAGTAATTGAAGTTCGATTTATTGAGAGTTATTAACTTGTTTAGGTTGAAGTGTTGTTTGTGGAGTATCCCTCATTATTGAGTTATTTTCCATTTCATTCTGTTGTTATTGAGATTCTTGTTCGTATCGTGGTTGAGCCGTGGGCTATGTTTTGTGGTGACATCGGTATTATTGTTTTGGAAAGGTTGTGGCCTATGGGCACTTATGGTATGAATTGATATGTCTTGTTGTTGTGATGTTAGCACATGTGGATTTGTGTGTGAATTGATTGTTGCAATACAAAGCATAAGGGTGGCATCTCACTGTTGTTGATCATGCAGAGTGATACAGGTGGCTATTGTGTTTACTATCCAGTGTCATTACGAAGATATAAGGGTGGCTATGTGAGGGTGGATATGTGTTGGCCTGGGGCACAAATATTGATGATATTCGTGTGATGGTGTGATCATCCTTGTGCGCGATATGTACCTTATGTGTCTTGTTGTGTTGGTTCTAATGAACTACTTAATGTCTTAGATATTACAGTAGAACACTCGCACAAGCGTCCACCGTAGCATGCCGTTTACAATAGCTCAAGAGTATGGAACTTGACATTCATTGATCATGCACACGTATTCTTGTAATATCTCCTTCCATTGTGATATTGAGCCTGTTGCCACTCCGGCGAATTGTGATATTGAGCCTGTGACCATGCTGAGTGGATTGAGACATTGGCGCGTGAGTTTTCTATGTGGTCGTAATTGAAAACGTGGGCACGAGCTGCTGTGAGCATATGATTTGTGATTTGGGACTCGTGACTTGTGTTTATGGGATGAGGTATCTCGGAGTAATATTGTTGTAAGCCTTAGTTTAGAGCGGCTTAATTATTTGGTTGTTAGTTGTTTATTTTATTTGGTTTCACCGGTACTTTAACGATGTTCAGACTACTTTACTCTTTATATAACATGTTTATTTGTTGTTCTCATTTTCTGATTCTTTCTTCCGTTATTAGCTTTATATTTATATACTACATAAGTTATTATGACTACTAAGTGTCTTGACTTGTACCTCGTCATCCGAGGTTAATCTTAATACTTACTGGGTACCGACTATGGTGTACTTATACTACACTTCTGCACGTTTTTGTGTAGACCCATGAATTGGAGATAACAGACTCAGGCAGAGTTAGCTTCTTGATCGCGAGGATTCAATGTAGAGCTGCTAGGTCTCCGCAGTCGTTTGGAGTCCTTTTCCTTTTGATTGTACTGTTAATTTGTTATTCAAACAATATTTGTATTTTGTCTTTGAGGTATTCTAATGTATTCATCTAGAGTTCATGACTCTGTACGGCCTAGTGTTGGGCGGATTGACGTGACTATTGCCGTGTAGTCTTGTATCACCTTCATATAGGTCTTTTTTTTAATCTTTGTTTCAAAAATATCATGTTTAATTGGATTAACTATTGTAAGTAATCGGCTTACCTAGTCTTAGAGATTAGGTGCCACCACGATGCCTAAGGAGGGATTTTGGGTTGTGAGAAGTTGGTATTAAAGCTCTAGGTTCTTAGGTTTTATGAGTCACCAACAGTTTTAGTAGAGTCTTGCCGATCGTTACGGAGATGTCTGTACTTATCTTCGAGAGGCTACAAAACTATTAGGAGAATTCCACTTCATTCATTCTTATCGTGCGAATTCATTGCTTTCAGGGTTTGAGCCTTTGTACTTCTATTCTCTCCCAGATGGTGAGGACACGCACTACCATGTTAGCTGAGTAGACAGCCACGCCCCCTGCAAGAGTCGCGAGAGGTCAGGGCCGAGGTAGAGGCAGAGGAGGGGCACGTGCCGTAGCTAGAGAACCTGCCAGAGTAGCAGTTGAGGAGCCACCAATATCTCCTGCTAGGGGGCTGGCACCGTAGGCGCCTGTTGCTAACCCCTGAACTTCAGGAGACTTTAGCGCAGTTCCTGAGGCAACGGGATTGATCCCAGTGGTACCAGCGGGGGAGGAGCTCAAACTCCCACCGCCTGTACTCCGGAGCAGCGGGCTCATAATGGTCATGTTCCGAGTGTTATGCCGGTACAACCCGTTATTTTAGTTCAGCCTAAGGTCTGGCCTGGGGCATCAGACGAGGCTTGAGAGGCTCAAAAAGTATGATCCACCAACTTTTAGTGGCACAACTACCGAGGATATGCATGGTTTTCTAGGGAAGTGTCACCGTATTCTCCACATCATGGGTATTGTGGAGGTGAGCGGAGTTTCGTTTACTACATTTCAACTATCAAGAGCAACATATCGGTGGTGGTAGGCTTATGAGGTGGGTAGGCCAGCAAATGCAGCACCACTCACTTGGACTCAATTTTCAGATATTTTTTTTTGATGGAGTTTGTTTCCCAAACCCTACATGCTTGTCGTATAGAATTCGAGTAGCTGCACCAAGGCACAATGATAGTGTCGGAGTACGCCATCAGGTTTAGCTATCTATCCCGACATGCACCTACCTTAGTTTCTAAAGTCAGAGAGAGAGTTTGCAGATTTATCGAGGGGCTCAGTTATGGTCTTAGATTCGGTGTGGCTCGGGAGTTGGAGAGTGATACTTCATTTCAGCAGGTTGTGGAGATTGCCAGGAGGTTAGAGTATATTCGGGGAGAGGAAAGGGAGGATAAGGAGGCTAAGAGGTCTCGAGGTTCTAGAGGATTCAGTGGATTCTACTCCAGTTGATACGCTTTCCCTAGTAGGATTGAGGCTGCTAGAACAGACGATGTCGCTATAGGTATGGTTTGGATTTGTCATAGAGGAGCATCAGCTTATTTTTATCCGGTCATATTTATCGGAATGAGTTCCCCTATCTCGCTTCATATATGGGTGTGTTTCATGATTCTTGTACCCTACTTACGTGTTTACCCCTATTGAGATATTCTACAGTGTAGCCCGTGTCTATCGTTTTGGTTTGCTCACTATATTGAGTAATGAGACTAGGATGAACTTTATGTTACCTAATATAGTAGGTTTTGATGTGATTTCTAGATAGTTTATCTATAACTTGTGATATAGGTGCCCTACAGGTATGGGAAGTCCGTTGCGTGTTGTGGTTTTGGTTCTACGGGATTGAGTTAGTATAGTCTCTTAATTGTTGAGATGTTTACCTTACTTGTGATTCTGAGCCGAGGATGGGAACCGGGTGTTCTTTGTGGTTCGATTTGTTTGAAGCTACGTGCCGCGGTGGAGATATATTTGGATAAGATCCTTGTGATTAGTTTATATGGTATTGTTTATCCCTTGTGGAATGGATTCGTAGTATGATACTAATGGGGAGTTGTACCTGCTGGACTTGTTCGATTGTTCTCTTATGTGTTTCTCTTTCCATATTCAGTCATATTCGAGTTGTGCTTGAGAGTTTAGATTGTGAGGTATGTGCCCATACGGCATTGGGTGTGACTTGTTGATTTGGGTTAGTGGTTATGAGATCTTCATGTTTCTTGCATCGTTGTCAGTGTTTTAAAGGTTTTGAACAAGGTTCTAGTCTATATGAGGCTGTTTAACGATACTGGGTTTGGTAATGGATAGTTATGGTAGTCGTAGTTGTTGCTATGGCCATATGGATGAAGTCTTACATCATGTGGATAAACCTTGTGGGTGTATGCATGAGATGTTGCAGCTGTTTGAGATTGATACAATGTGTTTATGGGGGAATCGGGTATTTGGGAAATGATTGTACGTTGAATTTTGGTTCTAAGGCCTATCAGTATGAGTGGCAGGAACAAACTTCAGTTGAGATGGTGTTGTCGGGCATATGTGGAATGGGGTGAGTGGTAGGAACAATCTTCAGTTAAGATGGTGTTGTCGGGTTTATGTGGAATGGGGTGACGTGGTATCACTCGTGAGTATGTTTAGGGTGAGTTCATTTAGTGATTTGATGACTTTGAGACAGTTCTTGCCAAGTTCGACGACAAATGTTTTATTAAGAGGGAGTGAATGTAACGATGTGACCGGTCGTTTTGAGATTCGGCATTTTGTTCGGTGGCTTAAGGTCTCGAGTACCTTCATATTTGTGTATTGTGACTTGCGTGTATGGTTGGTTTTGGTTTTTGTGCGTTTCAGAGTTGATATGAAAGGATGATTCTCATTTTAAAAGCGTAAGTGGTAAGAGTTGACCGAAGTTTGACTTTTGTTTAGATGACTCCGAAATGGATGAACAGGCGTATGCCTGAATTTGTATTTGGAGGTCCGTAGGTTGATTGGATGCTTTTTGGTGAAAGTTGAAGGTTTGGAAGGTTGAGAGGTTTGACCTTGAGTTGACTTTGTTGATATCGTGTTTCAATTGTGATTCCGTGAGTTAGTACAGCTCCATTTTGACATTTGAGACTTATATGCAAATTTGAGGTCATTCCAGGTTGATTTGATATGATTGGGCGTGAGTTGTAGGGGTTGAAAATTCATTAGTTCATTAGGCTTGAATTGGGGTGCGATTCAGAGTTTTGATGTTGTTGGATGTGATTTGAGGTCTCGAGCAGGTTCATGTTATGTTATGGGATTGATTGGTAAGATTGGATAGGGTCCTAGGGGTCTCAGTTGTGTTTCTGATGGACTACAAGCCATTTCTTCAGGTTTCGGACTGCTGATTGCTGGTTTCTGATGTTCTTCTTCGAGATCGAAAAGAGTAAGTAGCGATCGCAAAGAGTAAGTCGCGATCATGTAAGGTGTTTGGTGGACCAACCGATTTTCCTTCTTTGAATTCATATTGTGTGGATCATGATCGTGGACTTGGGGGTGTTGACTCAACGCATTCGCGCAATGAGGTACGCGATCTCGTAGTTGGGCGACCATGCTGGGGAGCCAGGTATTTTGTTCTTCACGTTCGCATAATGTGGTTCGCGATCACGTAATCTTAGGTTGTGGTGAGTCGCGTTCACGTCCCGGATGTCGCGTTTGTGTAATGCTTTTGTGGGGCAGTGTTGTTTCTTCTTCGCGATTGAAGTTGATTGTTCGCGATCACGATGTGTAATACCTATGCAGGATATAAAAATACCTTGTTTCGAGGTCTTATGTTATTTTATCACTTTTTAAGTTAGACCTTGGATTTGGGCCATTTTTGAGTGGATTTTCACGTTTTGGATTTGGGTAAGTATTTTTGACCCGGATTTGGTTATATTTCATGATTCCATACCTTTTTTATCATTTAATTAGGGATTTGAATTGAAATAATTGGGGAGTTTTTTAAAAACCTTTCTATAACGTAAAATTGAGGATTTGAAGGTCAATTTGAGGTCGAAATTGGATTATTTTGGTATGGTGGCACTCGTATCTCAATGATTGTTCGAATATTGTAAGTTTGGTCGGGTTCCTGAGGTGCGGGCCTGGGGTTGACTTTTTAAGTTGATTTTATGGATTATATTAAAGATCGAAGCTTTATTATCTGGACTAGTTTCTTATGGCTTTTATTTATGATGCTAAGTTATTTTGGCAAGATTCGGGCCGTCCGAAGGTTGTTTCACACGTAGAGGACTTTTTAGAGTATTGATTTATCTTCCTTGAGGTAAATATCTTGCTAACCTTGTATTGGGGAACTACCCCTTAGGATTTGGGTTGATTGTATTACTTGAATTACGTGGAAGACGTGTACATGAGGTGATGAGTGTGTACCCAGCTTATACGTGAAATAATTTACCGGTTTAGACTCATAGGTTAGTTTATGCATTTAATTAGAAGTTGTTATTCTTGTTACATCTTTCATTGTTGAATTCACTCTTATATGCTTAGATTGTAGTCATTATTTCATGCTCTAGCTTCTGTTGTTGAGTTTGCTCTTATGTGTCTTAATTGAAGTTACCATTACATGCTATATCTTTAATTGCCGAGTTTATTATGCTTTAACCAAAGTTGTTAGTACATGTTCTATCCATCATTTTTGAGTTACGCTTATATGCATGCATTCAGTTGAAGTTGTTAGTATACGTCATGCCTTTCCTTCTTGAGTCATTCATGAGCAATTAATTGAAGTTGAAGTTATTGAGAGTTATTTACCTATTAGGTTGAAGTGTTGTTTGGGGAGTATTCTTCATTGTTGAGTTATTTTCCATTTCATTATGTTGTTATTGAGATTCTTGTTCGCATCGTGGTTGAGCCGTGGGCTATGTGTTGTGGTGACATCGGTATTATTGTTTTGGAAAGGTTGTGGCCAATGGGCACTTATGGTACGAATTGATATGTCTTCTTATGATGTTATCACATGTGGATTGATTATTGAAATGCAGAGCATAAGAAAGGCATCTCACTGTTGTTGATCATGCAAAGTGATACGGGTGGCTTTTATGTGGAGAGATACTGGTTGCTATCCAATAAACTACTTGATGTCTTTGATACTACTTGTTGACTTGGACTGTAATAGTACACTCGCACAAGCATACACCGTCGCATGCCGTTTAAACTAGTTCAGGAGTATGAAACTTGACATTCATTGATCATGCACATGTATTCTTGTATGATCTCCTTCCATTGTTATACTGATCCTGTGACCACTATGGACGGATTGTTATAATGAGCCTATGATCATGCCTGCTGGATTGAGACGTTGGCACGTGAGTTCTCCATGCGGTCATGATTGATAATGTGGGCACGAGGTACTGTGAGCATATGATATGTCATTTGCGACTCGTGACTTGTGATTATGGGATGAGGTATCTCAGAGTAATCTTGTTGTAAACCTTAGTTTAGAACAGCTTGATTATTTGGTTGTCAATTGTTTATCTTACTTGGTTTAGCTGGTACTTTAATGGTGTTTAGACTACTTTACTATTTATATCACATGTTTATTCTTTGTTGTCATTTGCTGATTCTTGCTTTCATTATGAGTTTTATACTTATATACTGCGCAAGTTATTACGACTAATAAGTGTCTTGACTTGTACCTAGTCAATACTTCACCGAGGTTAGTCTTGATACATATTGGGTACCAACTGTGGTGTACTTATGCTACACCTTTGCATGTTTTTGTGCAGATCCAGGTATTGGAGATAACAGACTCAGGCAGAATTAGCTTTTTGATCGCGAGGATTCAAGCTAGAGCTGCTTGGTCGCCGTAGTCCCTTAGAGTCCTTTTCCTTTTGATTGTATTGTTAAATCGTTATCCAAATAGTATTGTATTTTTTTTTATAGATATTCCTATGTATTCATCTAAAGTTCGTGACTTTGTACTACCAAGTCTTAGGAGGATTGACGTAACTATTGCCGCATAGGCTTGTAACCCCTTCATATAGGTATTTAGTAAACTTTGTTTTAAATATATCATGTTTAATTGGTTTAACTATTGTATGTAATCGGCATACCAAGTCTTATTAGGTGCCACCATGACGCCTAAGGCAGGATTTTAGGTCGTGACAATTTTGTATTGGAGCTCTATGTTAATAGGTTTTACGAGTCACGAGCAAGCTTAGTAGAGTCTTACGGATCGGTACGGAAATGTCCGTACTTATCTTCGAGAGGCTACAAAACTATTAGAAACTTTCCATTTCGTCCATTCTTATCGTGCGAATTCATAGCTTTCGATGTTTGAGCCTTTATATTTCTATTTTCTCACAGATGGTGATGACACGCGCTACCGGATCAGCTGAGTGGACAGCCGCACCCCCTACAAGAGCTGCGAGAGGCCGGAATCGAGGTAAAGGCAGACGAGGGGCACGTGCCGCAACTATAGCACCTGCCAGAATAGCAGTTGAGGAGCCACCAGTATCTGGTGTTGGAAGGTAGGTACTAGAGGCGCCTGTTGCTACCTCAAACTTCAGGAGACTTTAGTGCACTTCCTGAGCATGTTATGTACATTGGATGAGATGGGATTGATACTAGGGGTACCAGCTACTTCACAGACGGGGGAAGGAGCTCAGACTCTCGCCACCCATACTCTAGAGCAACGGGCTCATAGTGGTCAAGTTCCGAGTGTTATGCCGGTATAACCCCTTATTTCGGTTTAGCCTGAGGTCAGGCCTGGTGCATCAGACAATGCTTGAGAGGTTCAAGAAGGATGATCCACCTACTTTTAGTGGCACAACTACCGAGGATGTGCATGGTTTTCTAGAGAAGTGTCACCGTATTCTCCAAACCATGGGTATTGTGGAGGTGAGCAGAGTTTTCGTTTACTACATTTCAACTATCAAGAGCAGCATATTGGTGGTGGTAGGTTAATGGGAGGGTAGCCAGCTGATGAATCACCACTCACTTGGATAATTTTCAGATATATTTTTTAGGGAGTTTGTTCCCCAGACCCTACATGCTTGTCGCACAGAGTTCGAGCAGCTGCGCCAGGGCATTATGACAGTTTTGGAGTATGCCATCAGGTTCAGCTAGCTATCCCGACAGGCACCTACCTTAGTTCCTACTGTCAGAGAACGAGTCTGCAGATTTATCGAGGGGCTTAGTTAGGATCTTAGATTCAGCAAGGCTTGGGATTTGGAGACTGATACTCCATTTCAGCAGGTTAGGGAGATTGCAGGAGGTTAGTGCATATTCGGGGAGATGAGGGGGAGGATAAAGGAGGCCCAGAGATCTCGAGGTTCTGGAGGATTCGGCGGATTCTACTCCAGTTGATATGCTTCCCCTGGTAGGCTGAGGCTGTTGCAACAGATGATGTCGCTATAGGTATGGTTTGGATTTGTCATAGAGGAGCATCAGTCTTATTTTAATATGGTCATGTTTATCGGAGTGAGCTTCCCTATCTTGTTTCATATATGGGTGTGTTCGTGATTCTTGTACTCTACTTACGTGTTTACCCCTATTGAGACATTCTACAGTGTAGCACGTGTCTATCGTTTTGGTTTCTTCACTATATTGAGTAATGATACTAGGATGAACTTTATGTTACCTAATATAGCAGGTTTTGATGTGATTTTTAGATGGTTTGTCTACAAATTGGGATATAGGTGCCCTACTAGTATGGGAAGTCCGTTGCATGTTGTGGTTTTGGTTCTACGGGATTGAGTTAGTATAGTGTATTAATTGTTGATATGTTTGCCTTAATTGTGATTCCAAGTGGAGGATAGGAACCAGGTGTTCTTTATGGTTCAATATGTTTGAACCGGGCTACGTGCCGCGGTGGAGTCATATTAGAATGAGATCCTTGTCATTAGTTTATATGGTTTTGTTTCTCCCTTGTGGAATGGATTCGTAGTATGATATAAATGGGGAGTTGTACCTGCTGGACTTGTTCTATAGTTCTCTTATGTGTTTCTCTTTCCATATTCAGTCATATTCGAGTTGTTCTTATGAGTTTAGATTGCGAGGTATGTGCCATGTGGCGTTAGGTGTGACTTATTGGTTGGGTGAGTGGTTATGAGTTCTTCATGTTTCTTGCGTCATTCTCTGTGTTTTGAAGGTTTGAAACAAGGTTCTAGTCTATATGAGGCTATTTAACGATACCTGGTTTGGTAATAGATAGTTATGGTAGTCACATTTGTTGCTATGGGCATATGGATGATGTGTTACGTCATTTGGATAAACCTTGTGGGTGTATGCATGAGCTGTTGCAGCTGTTTGAGGTTGATACAATGTATTTATGGGGGAATCAGGTATTTGGGAAATGATTGTATGTTGAATTTTAGCTCTAAGGCCTATCGATATGAGTAGCAGGAACAAACTTCAGTTGAGATGGTGTTGTCGGGCATATGTGGAATGTGGTGAGTGGCAGGAACAATCTTTGGTTGAGATGGTGTTTTCGGGCTTATGTGAAATGGGGCGATATGGGATCACCTGTGAGTTTATGTTGGGTGAGTTCATTAAGTGATTTGATGACTTGGAACAGTTCTTGCCAAGTTTGAGGATGGGCGCTTGTTTAAGAGGGAAAGAATGCAACGACGTGACCGATCATGTTGAGATTCAACGTTCAGTTCGGCGGCTTAAGGTCTCGAGTAGCTTCGTATTTATCTATTATGAATTGCATGTATGGTTGATTTCGATTTTCATGCATTTCGGAGTTGATATGAAATGATGGTTCTCATGTGAAAAGCTTAAGTGGTAAGAGTTGAACGAAGTTTGACTTTTGCGTAGACGACTCCGGAATGGTATGTTGATGATTCTAACAGCTCCGTATGGTGATTTTGGACTTAGGTGTATGTCTGGATTTTGATTTGAAGGGTCGTAGGTTCATTTGATGCTTTTTGGCGAAAGTTGAAAAATTGAAGGTATGGAAGGTTGAGAGGATTGACCAGGAGTTGACTTTTGGGATATCGGGTTCAATTGTGATTCCAGGAGTTGGTATAGCTATGTTTTGACATTTGGGACTTCCATGCAAAATTTTAGGTCATTCCAGGTTGATTTGATATGATTCCGTGCGAGTTGTAGAAGTTGAAAGTTCATTAGTTCATTAAGCTTGAATTGATGTGCGATTCTTAGTACAGGTTCAATCCATCGTTGTTGAGTTACTCTTATATACATTCTTTTATGTTGTTAGTATACGTTATGTGTTGCTCCTTAACGCACACGCAAGTATACGCGGTCGACAAGTAATATAGGATTGTAAGTCCAGGTTATCGTACCCACATGGACTTAAATTAACTACTTTCTAATGAACTAATATTGTTATTTAAGCAAGCAAAAGTTGAGTTCAATAGATGGATTATTCTAAACTATAACTCTAATTTATATCTAATAATTGCAAGTAATCCAGGATGATAAAGTCGTCAGGAAATATGAACGAACCCACTTGGACCAGTACATCTTCAATCACTCCCTCGGGCTGAGCGAGGGAGCGATCAGCTAGCTTTAAGGTAACTGTCGTTGGGCGTGGGTCACCCAACCCCAACTGTCTGAATATTGAGAGTGGCATCAAGTTAATACTCGCTCCAAGATCACATAACGCTCTTCCTACCGCATGTTTCCCGATTTAAATTTGAATGGTGAAGCTGCCCGTATCCTTCAATTTATGTGGTAGCTTGCCTTGAATTCTCGAACTACATTCCTCGGTGAGGGCCACCATTTCAAAGTCAGTCAATCTCCTTTTATTGGCCACAATATCCTTGATATACTTTGCTTATTTAGGAACCTCTTGCAGTATGTCAACCAATGGGATGTTGATTTGTACCTGCTTTAAAATGTCAAGGAACTTTTTGTACACCTCATTATCCCTTAATTTTTGTAACCTTTGTGGAAATGGAGGTGGGGGCCTTGCAACCAATTGTGGGGGTTGCTTAGCTCCTGCCTCTTCAACCGACTTTTCAACTTCTTTGGCCTTCTCTGCTGTTGCTTCTACGGTGATTGGCTTTTCATTAAAGGTCACCTGCTTTTTGTTTTTCGATTCTACCTCTTCCAACTGTCTCCCATTCATTAATGATACAGCATTTAGTGCCGCCCTTGGGTTTGCTTCAGTATCGCTGGGTAGTGCTCCAGCTGGTCGAGTATTTTGAGCCTCGGCTAGCTGTCCCAACTGGCGTTCCAGATTCCTCACTGTTGTGGTGAGGGTTTGGTATTCAGTTATGAATTGCTTGTTGTCATGCACTAGCTGCTTTAACAACTCATTCGTATTATCATCTGATTGTGGAGGTTGCCTTTGTGGTTGATTATAATGCCCTTGCGGTCTACCTGGATTCTGGTGCTGCTGATGACCACCCCATGAAAAGTTGGGATGATTCCTCCAATTTGGATTGTAGAAGTTCCCATATTGTGTATTCTGATTTACGGGCCCCCTGTTCTGTTGTCCCACATAATATATGGATTCCGGATTTGTGGGGCACATATCACTCATGTGGTTGTCACCACACATTTCACAGCACAATGATATTTGTTGGACCTGCTCTCTTGGTTGAACCTGCTGCATCGTCATTCTGTTCATCTGATTGGCTAGTTTTGCCATCTCTGCTCTCATAGCTGCAAGGTCATCCAATTCGATCAACCCAGCTCCCTTTTGTTTAATGGCTCTGCGCGAGTCACCGTCACCTTGCCAATTATGATCATTGGCCGTGAAATTATTCTGTAGGAGTTGGATTTCACTATAAGGCTTGGCCATGCAACTGCCCCCGCAAGCTGAGTCAAGGTTCATTTTTGAAGCTTCATCTAGCCCATCAACGAACGTATGTCCCCGGACCTCATATGTCTAGCAATGGTGTGGACAATCCCTAAGTAGCTTCTTATACCTTTCCCATGCCTGTCTAAGAGTTTCTCCTTCCCGTTGTTCAAATCTCAAAATCTGGCTTCTTAGTGATTTTGTCTTCTTGGTTGGAAAGAATTTGATCAGAAATTTTCTGGCCAGGTCATCCCATGTGTAAATAGAATTCGCAGGCTCCTTTTGTAACCACTCTTTTGCTTCCCCCAATAGAGAAAAAGGAAAAAATGCCAACCTCACATAATCTTTAGACACATTTGGATAATTGTAAGTATCTGTGATTTCCAAAAAGTTCTGAATATGTCTCTGTGGGTCTTCATGCGACAGTCCCACATACTGCCCTGTAGATTGGATTAGCTGCACCATGTATTGTTTTAACTCAAAGTGCCTTGTGATTTCAGGCTTGACAATCACTTGAGTCATGTTGGCAAGATTTGGTCTTGCTGCTTCAATTACCGCTCTTTCCGCGTTACCCGCCATCTCAATTGGCTGTGGTTGAACAACAATGTCCAACTCTCTGTTAATTCTGGTTCTGGCTTCTACTTCCCTCTTTATTCTGTGTAGTGTTCTTTCAATTTCTGGATCAAAAGGAAGAAGGTTGTTTGCGCTTCTACTCCTCCGCATTCAATAGAAGAGCCTGTGTGTGCAAAAAACGTAAGCCGATTAGTGAAACTTGAATAAATAACAAATATAAGCTGAAGTTGGTAAAGTAGTAAATTTTTTAAGTCCCCGGCAACGGCGCCAAAAACTTGTTGCTCCTTAACGCACACGCAAGTATACGCGGTCGACAAGTAATATAGGATTGTAAGTCCAGGTTATCATACCCACAGGGACTTAAATTAACTACTTTCTAACGAACTAATATTGTTATTTAAGCAAGCAAAAGTTGAGTTCAATAGATGGATTATTCTAAACTATAACTCTAATTTATATCTAATAATTGCAAGGAACAAATTACGTGTTGTTAATTAATGGAGACAAATATTCCAGGGTTGTGATTAATTTACCAATTCTATTGTGTTCTAATTGACTTCCCATTCATATAATTCATGTATGGTTGCTAATTAATCGATAAACATAGTCATAGCCTTCTTCCGAAGTACTATTCATCTATTCTTAATAAGATTAACACATATATTCCTATGGAATTAATTTATCAATAACGCAATAAAAACACAATATTCAATTAAGCATGGTGATTAAGTATATTCCTATCCTAACCACGAATCCGCCCCTCTTAAAAGGTTAAGAACATGCTTTCTTCAATTCTTTTCTACTCTAAACATAGTTTTTCCAAACTTAGTATAGATAATTGATAGAACTTAATTGATGGCCAAAACAATTAAACAATTAGGCATAGAATTAAAGAAACAACCATATGATTATGAATTATAAACAAGGAATTTTCAACTTTGAACCACAATATTCATGGCTAATCACAACCCCAGAACAATGGGTGATTAGCCACTCATGTTCAGAATAATCAAAATAATAAGTGTTGAAGAAACTATAAAAATACTAGACAGAGATGAAGAACTGAAGATTGATTGCTTCTGTGCGATGTTCCATGGCGTTCTCTTGACTCCCAAATCACGTTTTCCCCCTTACTATTGGGTTTGGAGGTGTTTATATAGTAGTTTGGGAAGGGGTAGGGTCGAAATAGTGGACTCCTAGACGGACTAGGACAATTTTCTGAAGTCGGCGCCCTGGCTGGCACCAGGCGCCCCCCAGGGCGCTGCGTTCAGTGACATTTTTTCAGCTTCTGCCTCCAGCGCCACAGGTGGCGCCAGGCGCTGCCTGTGGCGCCCAATGCCTCTTCGTCCGATTTTGTCCCGTTTTGGCTCGTTTCTTGCCCGTTTCGCCCCCAATTGCTCCCGACTCATTCCTACACATAAAAACACCTTAATTTAACATGAATCGACGCAATTAACAAGTCAATTTCATAACACAAAAGCAAAATATGAGGTATTTTACATAGAAATATATTTTTTTTCAACCAAACATCATCATGCCTTTCCTTCTTAAGTTCAATCATGAGAAAGTAATTGAAGTTGGAGTTATTGAGAGTTATTTACATGTTTAGGTTGAAGTGTTGTTTATGTACTATCCTTCATTGTTGAGTTATTTTCTGTTTCATTCTGTTGTTATTGAGATTCTTGTTCACATCGTGGTTGAGCTGTGGGCTAAGTGTTGTGGTGACATTGATATAATAGTTTTGGAAAGGTTGTGGCCTGTGGGCACATGTGGTATGAATTGATATGTCTTGTGGTTATGATGTTAGCATAAATGGATTTGTTTGTGGATTGATTTTTGCAATGCAGAGCATAAGGGTTGCATCTCACTATTGTTCATCATGCAGAGTGATACGAGTGGCTATTGTGTTTACTATCTGGGCAGAACGATAAGGGTGGCTATTATGCGGAGTGATACGGGTGGCTATTGTGATGTATTGTCTAGGCGGCACGATAAGGGTGGGTATTGTGATATTGTCATTACGGATATATAAGGGTGGCTATGTCAGGGTTGATATGTGTTGGCCGGAGGCACAATGTTGACGATATTCTTGTGATGGTGTGATCTTCCTTATGCGTGTTATGTACCCTACGTGTAAACCTTAGTTTAGAACGACTTCATTATTTGGTTGTCAATTGTTTATCTTATTTGGTATCACTGGTACTTTAAAGATGTTCAGACTACTTTACTGTTTATATCACATGTTTATTCCTTGTTGCCATTTTCTGATTCTTGCTTCTGGCATTAGATTTATATCTATATACGGCACATGTTATTATGACTAGTAGGTGTCTTGACTTGTACCTCGTCACTACTCCACCGAGGTTAGTCTTGATACTTACTGGGTACCGACTGTGGTGTACTCATACTACACTTTTGTATATTTTTGTGCAAATGTAGGTATTGGAGATAACAAACTCAGGCAGAGTTAGCTCTTGATCGCGAGGATTCAAGGTAGAGCTGCTTGGTCGCCGCAGTCCCTTGGAGTTCTTTTCCTTTTGATTGTACTGTTAGTTTGTTATCCGAACAGTATTGTATTTTGTTTTTTGAGATATTTCTGTGTATTCATCTAGAGTTCGTGACTATGTACTGCTTAGTCTTGGGAGGATTGAAGTGACTATTGCCGCGTAGGCTTGTATCACCTTCATATCGGTATTTATATTAAACTCGATTTTAAAAATATCATGTTTAATTGGTTTAACAGTTGTAAGTAACCGGATTTAGAGACTAGGTGCCATCACAGCGCCTAAGGCGGGATTTTGGTCGTGACAAAGATATAACCACACAATGTAGCTCATTTGCTCATATGATCACTGCAATATCTCTGACCACAATAGCTGCCCATTACCAAACTCGATACAGGTAACAAACCTCATATCACACAAAACCTTATTCCAATCCTTCGTACTCAGCCAGTGATGAAAGAAACATGTAGAAACTCATAAGTAGTCACCAAATCAACAAGTCGTGGAGTTCTCTCGTCCGGCAAGGACCATTGCCTTATTCTGAGCGGATATGTGGTATTATTCATCCAAACATTCCTTAACCCCATACGATATTGAAAATCTCAAGTCCAAAAAGCTCATCTCACCAACACAAGCAGCCCAGCTAACAAGTCACACCAAAAGCCACATGGAACCTCACACAATGCAGTTCGTACATCAAACAAGCAATAACTCAGATATATCAAAAAATAAAAAGAAACCAAGGTACAAGGACTATCCAACAAGTACAACTGATATAACAACAAAAGCATAATTTTATGAACTCATCCCACGAAGGAAAAAACAAAACACACAGAATAAACACAAGGAAGGGTATCCCATATAACTCTGTTGCGTCGCACAACCCGATCCCAAGGAAGGGTATCCCATATACCCATCGATCCATAGTGCTCGTGCTCGCTAAGCACATGGGCATCAACATCAAACATAATAGAGTGCGGAAATATAACCGTGGGCAGGTGAATAGGCATAAAGCAATATGGAAAAATGGCAAGCATAGCTACGGTGCAATAAGTAAATCAACATCACAAGAGCCATCTTGCTCATAATATCGCCACAAAGCCTAAACATGATTACAATATGCGTGCAATAATAAAGTAGCCACACAACCAGTCATAGTATAAGAGATAATCATATAACATACACCAGGGTACGAATAACATTCATTCTGCTCGATGATTACCTATGGTAACAGTTCCGTAAGAGTAAGAAAACCCGATCTGATATAGAATACCCAGTCTTATTAGGCCTACAAATAGCCCCCAAACCGATTCCGACCATCCCCAAATAGGTAAGAATCCTTCCAAAAGTCCATAGCAACCTATCCATAACACACACTATCGACTATCTAATTCTTATCATATCTTCACAGTCCGCAATCAAGGAATAGTCTACCTACGTGAACATTCAGTCTCTAAACCTCAAAAATATCATAATCTCTATATCTGATCCCAACTCCACTACTCAAACGGCTGATACATTGCTCATACACAATCATCTTATGGAAATTACTCACATAGGTCTTCTACGCCATGTAGCGGAACCTAGACCTCAGTAATCCAAAACCAGGCAATCACTGTAACACTAGTCAAGCATCCGCAAGTCAAAATACAATGCACCTCCTAAATTGCACACTCTACTCAGGCGACATCAGATAGTGATAGCATTCTCTTAAACACCTAAAATCATCCATGCCTTCAAGAACTCATTACATTCTCTTCGAAACTAAACTACAACCTATGCAAATCTCAATCCCGCACGGCTCACCGCAAATATCAATGCCAAGTAGTGAAAATATGAAAATCTCATAATCAACTCTGAACCACCAGTAGGATAAACACCCCATCGACTACAAACTTCCTACTTAACCTAATCCGATAGAACATCAGAGCGCCACATACGTACAATACCCATAGAAAACATCAACCCCGAACTGTGGCCATAACCATCATGAATTATTCTAAACCCATTAACATATAAAAAAATCATCAGGATTGATCTCCTTTAACTCAACCAAATCAAGCAGACTGCCAAACCCAAAAGTAACTCAACCACAAATGCTCGCTCTGAAGGGAACTTCTACGAACCCAAAGCTGTTTCTTGCACCTCTCCAATGCTGCCATGTAGAGTCAATATTAATATAAAAGTAAGCAAATCAAGACAACATTCAGTACTGATCTCAAACCCTAGCTATACACAAATCCGAAAATTCTTAAATACCACATGTGAATCTTGAACTCATTGAAACCTCCTCGATAGATATTCACCTTACTCTAGTCTCCAATACACAACAAATAAGCACCGAATAACCCGTGCTTCACCAGCACATGAATATACAAAGAAACATCCAAGTGATTCCTTTCCTTGAACACTACATCCACAATGGATAACAAGCTAGAATCATTTCCGAAGTCATCCTTTTCAAGTCATAGCTAATCCACAAGCGTTCCTTAGTCCTAAAACTGATATAACACATGGTTCTACAATTCGATCATCGATAACAGACTCCACCACTTGGTTCAAAGCCATAGAACACATAGTCGGTAACCTACAATACATTTCATTCATAGTTACCCCGGTCCCCCACTGTTGGTTAGCTGAATACTTCATAAACCTATGTAACACTAGTCATAAAGCACTCCAAGGACTCTGTCAAGTGCATACTCATCCTTGTGACAGTCACCAGCTTCCTCAAATTCTCTAAAATGATAAGATATGCATTCCATTGAATAGAAGCCTCATACGAAACTCACGACCTTAAATCAACACGCAGGGGATAATCCACCAGCTAGACTCAAATCAGCACTTCCCATAACCTCACTATGGTCATGACAACTAGGAAACCAAACACATCGAGACGGTAATCAACCATCCACAGTTGCACCCTATTTTTCAAAGGCCAAAACAAGATTCGACTAGTGGTTCTTCTGATGTTGATAAAAGAGGGTCGCCACCTAATATATAAGGTATATTAGGGTACCTATGTGTTTGTTATATTATTATCCTATTGATCTACTAACCAGTGAGATTTTGGATAAGGGTTCTTGTTATTCTAAGTTGAAGGTGTTTGGCACCCCTTAAAATCTACCTGAGGTAGTTACTTAAGCTTAGGTTAGGTTCAAGGGAGTAACAGTCTATATTTTGCTTAGTCCATTGCTTAAAGTTTGTAGCATATTGTAAGTCTTGACTTAAAAATTTACTATTTTGAATGAAAGGTTGTATATGTACCTTGGGAAAGGGGTTATAGGTCAAAAGTTGAGAAATGACTTATGAAATATTTCTATATTTTTTGAAAGAAGGTTTGAATGCTTTATCTCTTAAAAATGTGGCTATTTATGTTTTTTTTATGAGATAAAAATTCACAAACATGTCTTGTAGACCTTTTGAAAAAATTAGTTTCAATTGGAGTTATGTTTTTGAAACTCATTGGAGTCTGTTAGATCTTAAATTAGCAGCTGTGTCGGTTTTGTTTCTCGAAAATTAGCCTCATAAACATCCTTTTGATTCTAACTTTACAAAGAGAGGTCAATTCATTTTTCAATTCTGCCAAACTCAAGAATTTTAAAAGAAAAACGGGTTAGCAATAATAAAATGAAATCTTTTATTTTATTAAGAAAGTAAGTGATTAAAGCATCAAAGTGTTATAGTGGACATGATTTTAAACATAGATTCTCTTTTGTTTACCTATGGACCTTGGTTTGCCTAGGTTCCTAAAACAATCAAAATATACCAAAAGTTTCCCATAATGACGCCAGTATCAAATATATACACAAAATAAGCAGCTAACCTTATCGCCTAAAAGTGAGAAGGTGTCCTAGACTGGAGTTTGGGCTCGAGTTCCAAAGAACTCGTCAGGCCTAGTTCAAACATGCACACAAAGAGAAAAAAGATAATTTGTGACACCAACATGTGGCCCAAGAAAACAAAAATCACAACAAGTAAACAAGATTAAAGAGTACAGTAAAAACTAATTTCATTTGTCTTAATCCTAAAAGGATTCATAAGAGTCAATGATTAGAGGCGTAGAGAAAAACATTATTCATGGGCAAAATACCCTTTCGATCACTGGCACTTCAGAGACCACAAGGGTCTCATAGACCCAAAGAGTGCTTGTGTCAGGGAAGGGCACCTTAACCATAAACTGGGTTCCACTAAAAATACTCTTAACCATTCACACTTGCTATTCCTCGAAGGTTTATACATAAATAAGGTATTCACTTAGTAATTAACATGTGAGCAGTAGTGGACACACAGAATTTCAACAGAAACTATATTAAACATTTTCATTAGAGTGGACTGATGTGAATAGTTCAGATTTACACCATTACTGAGTTAGTTAACCAAGGTAGTACAACTGACAACATGCATAACATTAACTTAGTTTAACTCATTATCATGAGGTTTAAAAGAATTAATTTAACACTGGCATCAGTCACCAAGAGTTTATTATCTATCTAAATTATGAAGAATAGATTCATTAAACAGTAGAAACTAGCCAGCAACACTAACACAATCATACTTAATAGGAGATAGTCAATTCAATCAACAAGGATAACATGTGCAGGCAGAATATAATAAACACAAACATAATTCAATGATATGCATTAGAGGCGAAAGCTAATCAACAGAGAGGGCATCATATACACAAAACAACATAATTAATCAAAGAAGAAAGAGGGTTAGTGTACACTAACTTTCTGCAGGGCAGCAAACAAAATAAGAACTTTTTCCTTAGCCGTCGAACCTAGAACTATCAACATACAGAGATCAAACTCGAGTAGAAATGGAAAGAGGAAAAAGTAAGAAGTTAGGAAAGGCTACTAGAACTTAAAAACTTAGCTGAAAAAAAGACTTGAACTTTTTAAATCTTTTAATGTTTTTGCTGAAAAAGTTAGGTGTATTCATGTATCTTAGCTTGTGTTAGGTGAAAGAACTGAAAGATCCTATTGATAGTGGCTGTTGAACTCTTAGGGTTCCAGCTAATTCAAAATCGATAGTGGATAATGACGATAAGGGAAATGACGATAGTGAGAAGGTGAAATAAGAGAGGAAAGGTGGGAAATCGGTGACGTATTTTACCTGAGAAGAGAGAAGGTCGAGTGTTGAAATATTAAACCTAGTGGTCAAACCCTAATGTCTAGAGGTCACTACATTTGACCTTTGGACAAAGAATAATATGATGAAGTTGAAGACACAGTCATGTATGCCATGGATTCGACTGAACATAGAAAAATCAGACGAGTTTAAGTTTCGTCTTTTAGGTCTAGGGTTTCAGATTGGGGAATTTGAATTCGAGTGATGAAAATGGGAGAAATTGACTAGATTCGCGGGTATAGGGGAGAATATTGAGACTTTAGTGGTTGAATTCGTGACCTTGGTGGTCTGGATGAGAAATGATTAGGTTTTTTTTTGGGGGGGGGGGGAGGTGGTCTTTGGGTTAAAAATGGGAGATGGATTCTAGGCCGTTGGATCATTTGATCAACGATCCTGATAATTCAGGTCCTGAGATTTATTAAAAATGGTTTTTTAGGAAAAAACGGAGACCGTTGGATCTATGTGATCCAAGGTGGAGATATAATGTAGCATAGGGTTTAAAATAAAAGGGAAAAGCAAGAATAAACATGGACCGTCGATGATTTAGATTGCTGGTCCATATCCGTTGTGCGTGTTTGGTGGGTGAAGGGGACGGGTGATGTGGCACGATTCTATTGGCTCCCTGAAGTTCGCAAGAATTGCCGAAGTGGATGGAGGGGTAGTTCCGGACTGGGTCAGGTCACGTTGGGTTATGTTTTGGGCTAAATTTGATATATAGAATACCCACATTGTATTTAATTGGTAATTTACAATTTTAGCCTTTTAATCTCCTAACACCTTTAAAATTAAGTTAACTAAAATCAAATAATTCTAATTAAATGTAATAAAAAAATATAATCATCAAACACATTATAAATTACTGTAATTAATTAATTATCTATTAAAACACTTTTCTTACTAAATTATGAAAATAATTTAAGATTAATTTAAAATGGTAAGCAATGTAAAAAAAATAAAAGATTAATTTGTTAAATTAATTGTAAAACTTGTGTATCAAAATATATAGGTTATTTTAATAGTTTTTAAAATAGTAAGGGTAATATATATTTTAAAAATATTTTATACCAATTTATAGGTTTAACATTATTAAATTTCTTGTCATATTTATTAATTTATTATTGATTAGAAAACATCTTACCACATTTATTGAAAATAGTTAAGCATAAATAATTAGTTTTAAAAGGGAGGGTCAAAATTGGTTGTCAACAGCTGCCCATCTTTGACCGGAGACGATGAAATAGTTTGCAAGAAAAGAAATCGAGTCAAGACAAATTTTTTCTGCATTTTAGGCATGTATTGCAAAAATGGCACGTGGATATGGGAAAGAATATGAGTTTCAAGATTAGGGAAAGATTAAGGGCCGAATTCTGGCTTTGAATCGCCTACATACCTCGGGCTTAACTAGGATCATGCCTCATGTAGTTTTGGAATGATGATTGGAGGACAGTGATGTTTGCAGGTATTTCCCCTATATCGTGTTATGACGATACTGCGAGACGGGAAGATCTTGGAACCCATAATGACTTCACCGATTGTAGCTTGATTGTGAGACTTGAACGATTTGACGATTTGGAGTTCTACTGATTAGATTGAGTTGGGATTTGTCTCCTTGGCTTGCTTATGAGTTTGTTGTCCCTCATAGTGGTGTAGCTTGGTTTTGTTCTTAAAAGAAGTTCCACATCGCAGTATTTTATCCTACAAAATAAGATACATACATACTCATATATCGTAATGCAAATACATTAAGATATGATGTAAATAATGCTAGAGTGATGATGTATGACTACCGGCTAGCCGTTATTTGGGATTGGGGCAATGCAATATTTGAATATGATATCTCCGAGCTTTCGAGCATTAATTGGGATACTGTCTCGACCGCAACTTCCCTCCGTAGGATGTCGTGATGGCACCTAGTCTCTAAGATAAGGTAAGTCTAACAATTTGCGAAATAATTGAATAATAACCAAAACTTAAATCTCAACACATGATATATAAATAGAAACTGCGAGTTAAATAATTACAACTCCCAAAACCCAGTGGAAATAAGTAACAAGCATCTAAGAGAAATACTAAGCGTCTCTATATATCAAGTCTAAAGAGAATAAGGGAAACAACATAATAAGGATAGAGGGAGAATCCGAGGTCTGCGGACACTGGTAGATTTTCCTTGAAGTCTTCTGGTGCGGTCCAACTCACTAGTATCTGGTCTGGTGGGAAGAACCTGGCTCTGCACAAAAGATGCACAGAAGTATAGTATGAGTACACCACACCGTACCTAATTTCCAAGCCTAACCTCAGTAGAGTAGTGACGAGGTCAGGTCAGGGCTCTACTCGTTTAAAAGATAAGCAAGGCAGAAGATATAATAATATCTTGAAATGACTGAGAATTTAAACAACGAGAGGTTTCAGAAAATAACTGCACACAAATAGAGGTAAACAGCCGGGGCGCTCTCGAGGTACTGCCTCGTAGTCCCAAACGTAAATATGCACAATAGGGGGATCTCCCGAGGAACCACATCATAGTCCCGAAGTAAATATGTAAGATAGATGGGATCTCCTGAGGAGCCGCCTCGTAGTCCCAAAGTAAATATACAAGACAGGGGGATGTCCATAGGAATCGCCTCACAGTCCCAAAGTAATATGCAAGACAGGGGGATCTCTTGAGGAACTGCGTCGTAGTCCCAAAGTAAATATGCAGCAGATAACCGGAGGAACAACGAATTTACAGCAAGAAATCTTACAGTTAAAGATTTAATTCAAATCAAGGGAAAGAAGCCGGTTATTCAACTAAGCATGTTGTACAAATTGCAATTAAGAGTTAAGGCACGTAGACATGCGATACTAGGCTAAACATGATCACTACATATTCCAAGGTAATTCAATTAAGGAATTTAAAAGAAGACGACTCAGCAAGAACCGAAATTTCCACATTTAGCCCGTGTACACACTCGTCACCTCGCGTACACGACGCTCGCATATCACAAATTTTGACAACAGTACCAAATCCTAAGGGGATTTCCCCCCCCCCCCACAAAGTTAGACAAGCCAGTTACCTTAAATCTCGCACAATCAGTCAAGTAGCATGCCTTTCCCTCGATTTTCTATCTCCGATCGGCTCGAATCTAGCCAAAACAATTTCATACCATAAATATAACTACAAGAAACTAATTTAAATAATGAAACTACGACTTTAGCAGAGATTTGAAAATTCGGCCCAAAATTCGACTCAGGCCCACATATTGGAATTGGGTAAAAGGCACTAATTATGAACACCCATTCGACCACAAGTCCAACCATACCCTTTTTACACAAATCCGACACCAAATCGTCACTCAAATCCCCAAATTAAACTCTCCAAATCCCTAGCCTCAAACTCTCAAATTCCACCTTAAATACACATTAACTAGGTGGAAAAATCAATGGAGAAACAAGATTATTGATAAAAAAATAAGCACAAGGGACTTACCTCAACAAATCCCTCTAAAATGCTCTCAAGAAATCGCCAAACCCGAGCTCAAAATGTTTGAAATGAAGCCAAAATCACGAACCCTTGTATTTAACTTTCTGTCCAGCACTTCCACTTCTGCGGACACTTAACCCCATCAGCAATGTCACAGAAGCGACCAAAATTCCACTTTTGAGGTTAGCGTATGGAGCTGACGTCCACTTTTGCGGTTATCATCATCGCATCTGCGCAACCGCAAGTGTGGAACTCCCCATCCCACCTGCGCACCCTTAACATATGTGCCCCTCTTCTCGCTTCAGCAAGCCCGTTTCTATGAGGCTATGACCGCATTTGCAGGCTCAGCTAGACAGCCCCAATTCCGCTTTCGCGACTAGAAGGCCGCTTCTGCGGTGCCGCACCTGTGGCCCAATATCACGCCTCAAAACTCAGGGAGTGCGACTGGCACTCAACCGAGTGAACCCGACCAAGCAAGCCAATTAGATTTCCTTCTACCCA
Source organism: Nicotiana obtusifolia (assembly GCA_002018475.1). Lineage (NCBI taxonomy): Eukaryota > Viridiplantae > Streptophyta > Magnoliopsida > Solanales > Solanaceae > Nicotiana > Nicotiana obtusifolia. The sequence goes on from MCJB01051719.1 coordinate 54,192, forward strand.
AACTCATCCATGAATAAAGAGGAGATGCACTCGATTAATCAAATGCTGAAAAGATTTCAGGAACAACTCCTATTTCATTTCCATTAGCAGCTTCGTTTATAATTTCCAAAATAGTACAAGTTTTTAGATTTAATGAAAAACATGTTTGCCAAATACCAACATTTCTAGTTCAATTCCCCAAATCAAACACCACCCACAACCTGTCTACGGAGCCTCTAAGTACAACAGAAGAGTAGTGTAGAAGTGCCGGCAACAAGGCCCCCGCTATACCTCAAAATACAAAGTGCAACATCAAATGACATCAGGCCCGGGATAGAGTAGGGCGCACCAAAACCTGCTAAATAAGGAATAACTGCTAACGAGGACCAAAGTTGCCCGTTGATGAACCACCTGCATCCATCGAAGATGCAGCGCCCCCGACAAGGGGGACGTTAGTACATATGGAATAGAACTAGTATGTAAAGCTAAATGTCCTCTTTCAAAATAGAATGCCCAATTAAGAAAAGGGAAAACCATAGAAAAAACAAGTCACAATCAACCATATCTAAATGTCCAGTTAAAATGTAACAATTTTCAAAATATGAAATTAATCTATGTTTTTAGTTGGGAGACCATTAGCACCAATATACCACCGTGTCTTTAACACGGAGTCCTATCACGCCCGATCAGCTAGGCCATATCCCTACGAACAATGTGGTTTGACATGTGGCGAAAGAAAGTTTTACCAAGAGTAGTACCACCATGTGCGCAACATGGCGTCCGATCTCCGCCCGATCAGTGAGGCCGCCTTCCCACATATGCCGTGTGGGTTGACTTTTTCAATTCACAACTATTATCAGTTTCATCCTAATTATGGGGAATAATACAAACCCATCAATCATATCCCAATTAAGGGGAATATTCACAATCCACCCCTACACCGGCACGTGTAGTTTCGGGTATGGGCCATATGACCCACCCTTCCTCCGTTTGCTAATGATACTCCCAAAAATATTTTTGGTTTGCACACAAGGGAAAAAAAGAACAAATATATTTACCTCATGATCTTTCATATTTTATAAATCTGCACTAGTATTTTCAACCAATCATAATAACAATATTTCCTTGGCTCTTTTGGCCATTCACCATATTCTTTATTCTTGGCACGGTGGCCGTATTTCATATTCCATACTTTCATTTCTTCCCTCTCATGTATAATCATCATAAATATCAAATAATATAATATTCTGGAAATCACAACTTTAAGTTCATTAGAAATGATGAATTTAAACTCAATAAATTTCTTTCCAAGAAATGGAGTAAAATGATCGCAATCGAAGCGAAGTTAAAATCATAAACAACTAGCACACCATTTATTCTTGAAATACTTTTCCCCAAAAAGGTCAACACACAATTTCCATTCACGAATATGTAAGAACGTAAAACACATTTAAAATATTTATAGAGCATAACATTAGTTAAAATAGCCACATATAGGCATCACTAAGAGAAAATACTAAGTGCCTCTATACATCAAGTCTAAAGAGAATAAGGGAAACAACATAATAAGGATAGAGGGGGACTCCGAGGTCTGCAGACACTGGCAAATAGACCTTGAAATCTCCACGTGCGGTCCAACTCACTGGTATATGGTCTGGTGGGAACAACCTGAATCTGCACAAAAGATGTGCAGAAGTGTAGTATGAGTACACCACAATGGTACCCAGTAAGTGCCAAGCCTAACCTCAATAGAGTAGTGAAGAGGTCAGGTTTGGGCCCTACTAGTTTAAAAGATAAGCAAGGCAGAAGATATAATAATATTTTGAAATGACTGAGAATTTAACAACGAGAGGTTTCAGAAAATAACTGCACAGGAAATAGAGGTAAACAATAGGGGCGCTCCCGATATACCGCCTCGTAGTCCCTAATGTAAATATGCACGACAGGGGGATCTCCCGAGAAACCCCCTCATAGTCCCAACGTATATATGCTAGACAGGGGGATCTCCCGAGGAACTACCTCATAGTCTCAAAGTAAATATGCAAGACAGGGGGATCTCCCGAGGAACCACCTCATAGTCCCAAAGTAAATATGCAGCAGATAACTGAAAGAACAACAAATTTACATCAAGAAATCTTACGGCTAAAGATTTAATTCAAATCAAGGGGAGTAGGTAATTCAACTAAGCATGTTTGATAAATTGCAAGTAAGAGATAAGGCACGTAGACATGGGATACTAGGCTAAACATGAGCGCTGCATATGCTAAGGCAACTCAGTTAAGGAATTCTAAAGAAGACAACTCAGCAAGAACCAAAATTTCAACATTTAGCCCGTGTACGTACTCGTCACCTCGCGTACACGACGCTCACATATCACAAATTGTTACAACAGTACCAAATCCTGAGGGGAATTCCCCTACACAAAGACAAGCCACTTACCTCAAATCTCGCTCAATCAATTAAGTAGTATGCCTTTTCCTCGATTTTCCAACTCTGATTGGCATGAATTTAGCAAAAACAATTTCATACCAGAAATATAACTACAAGAAACTAATTTAAATAATGAATCTACGACATTAGCAGAGAATTGAAAACTCAACCTAAAAAGTCGACGCGTGCCCACATCTCGAAATCGGGTAAAAGTCACAAATTACGAACACCCATTCGACCACAAGTCTAGTCATACCATTTTTACCAAAATCCGACACCCAATCGCCACTCAAATCCCCAAATTAAACTCTCGAAATCCCTAGCATCAAACTCCCAAATTACATCTTAAATACACACTAACTAGGTGGGAAAATCAATGGGAATACAATATTATTGATCAAAAATAAGCACAAGGAACTTACCTCAAGAAATCCCTTGAAAATGCTCTCAAGAAATCACCAAACCCGAAAATTGTTTGAAATGAAGCCAAAATCGCGAACCCTTGTACTTAACTTTCTTTCCAGCACTTCCGCTTCAGCGGACACTTAACCGGATCTACGGTGTCGCAGAAGTGACCAAACTTCTACTTCTGCTATTAGCCATTGGAGCTGGCCTCCGCTTCTGCGGTCATCATCATCGCATCTGCGCAACTGCAGGTGTGGAACTCCCCATCGCACCTGCGCACCCTTCGCATATGCGCCCCTCTTCTCGCTTCTGCGAGGTCGCTTCTGCGGGGCCATGACTACATCTGCAGGCTTAGCTGGACAGTCCCAATTTCGCTTCTATGGCTCGAAGTTCGCTTCTACGGTGCTGCACCTGCAGCCCAAAATGCATAGGTGCGATTGCACCAGACACAACAATGCTTCAGCTACGCTCCAAGTCTAAGTTTTTGTCCGTTAACCACGCGAGGCCCCCAAGGACCGCAACCAAACTTACCAACAAGTCCTAAAACATCATACAGACTTTGTCAAGCCTTTAGATCACATCGAACAACACTAAAAATACGAATTGCACATTGATTCAAGCCTAATGAACCTTAAAACTTTGAGCTTCTACATTCGATGCCGAAACCTATCAATTCAAGTTCGATTGACCTCAAATTTTGCACGCAAGTCATAATTAACATTATAGACCTACTCCAACTTGCAGAATCGGGATCCAACCTCGATATCAAAAGTTTCACTCTCGGTCAAACTTTCCAAAATTACACTAGTTTTCCAACTTTCGCCAATTACGCTAAAATGACATACAGACCTCCAATTCAACACCCGAACAGGCTCCTAAGAGCAAAATCACCCTACGAAGCTATAGGAACCATCAAAACTCCATTCCGGAGTCATATTCACAAAATTTAAACTATGGTCGATTCCTATGACTTAAACTTCCATTTCAATTACTATGTGTCCTATTTCACACCGAAACTAAAAATAAATCCACCCGGCAAGTTACGTAGCCACAACATAAATTGAGGGAGCAATAATTAGGAGTTTGAGGCTAATACATTCAAAACGACTGGCCGAGTCGTTACAGATGCCTGGTGGGCCTTTGAATTTGACTTGATTGATAGCCAGGCTGTGTACCATTCCGCAGCTGTCAGAGTATTATTACTCCATGCGATGGAAGTATCTCCCTGCAATGGGAGTATATGACATTGAATGTAGAATGCCTGTACACTGGACAGATAAAACGTCAAAACCGTCGATATAAAACAGAGAAATGAATGAGCATGACTAAGAGATACTCTTGACTACAGAACTAGTTTGCGACTACTGATCGGCGAAAAGTATGGCGGAGTTGGATGGTCCATCCTTTGATTGGTGGATCCGGCGATGAAGTTTGCAACTACCTACTTGAATCTCCGATAGTGGCGCAATGTTGCGATTTGTGTGAAATGCTCCACTGGGCAAAGTGAACTTTTTTCTTTATACTAGGTTTCATTTTGCAAAGCTAGCAGCTCGATATGTAGAATGCACTCCGATTGGATGAACAGATTGTTTGCAATACACATGGCTCCGATTGGCGGGGATGACGGCTCGATATATGCAAGGTGCTCCAATTGCTCGAGCTGACGATTTGCTATATACAAGTTGCTTTGAATGTGTCAAAGACTTGGTTCCAGAATACCTACAAAGAATTAGAAGTTAGTTCTCAACCATATGACAAAAGGAATTGAGGGCTCATTGAGATGGTAGCAGGTCCGTCATTGCTCTTGGTGTAATCCGACATCCTTTAATTCCGAATTGTTAGTACGGGAGGGGCATTGGTTGGTGTTGATTGTTAGTCTGGATTTGCCTCGGATCTTGTGGATTACGCCACGAAATTGGGTGGGTCCAAAAATAGAGTTTTCTTAAAAACAAATTTGAAAATCGTTTAGTTTTATGGCCAATTCCGTTGTTCCAGATTGTGACATGTTTAGAAGTTGCCTTCGATGCGAGTATCATTTTTAGGAGATTCTGCCCCATTGATGATGATTCCTGGAGATGCCTCTGATGATGTAGCTTCTTGACAACACGATCATGTTCTAATCTAAAAAAATGCATTACAAAGGCTTTCTTAGGGTTATCACCAAACCTTTTCTGGTTGCCTACGTATAATAATGAAATTAGGTCTGAACGTAGTTCGAGGATGATGAATGAATTGTTATGGAAAGACAGAACCTGACTCAGGAAGCCTATTTATCCAAATGGAATCAGGTTAAAATTTAGTTCGGTTATAATACATGCAAAATAATAATGAATTCAAATGAAGTGGTCAAGTCTGACTCAGACTGCTTATGTATCCAAATGGAATCAGGCCAAGATGTAGTTCAATTGCTATATATGACTTAATCCTATGTGGATTGCCTACGTATTCCTACCAAAGGAAATCAAGTCATGGAATAGTTCTGAATATATACAAAATTATATTTGGATTTTTTATTACAAAGAAGGAAGGAGACTGGAACCTACGTAGGTTGCCTACGTATCCCACCGTGTGAAGTCATATCAGGTCTAGTTCGGTTACAACCAAATCCCTAATTCTACTGTCTTCAAATGTAGTATCTCTAGATTGCCTCTAAGATGATGGGCTATGTGTTGGATCTGCCGTCCATTTATGCTAAGATCAATGCTCCTCCCGACAATACTCCATTGACCACGTAAGGACCTTGCTAGTTTGGTGCAAACTTTCCTTTGGCCTCTTCTTGACAAGGGAATATCTTCTTCTAAACTAGCATCCCCAGTGTGAATTTTTGAGGTTTCACCTTTCTCTTGAATGCCTGGCCATCCTATTTTGGTACAGCTGGTCATGACACACTTCGTGCATTCTCCTTTTATCGCTGAGCATGAGTTGTTCTTGCCTGACACGTATCCATATGTGTCATCTTATTTGGCTTCCTGAAGGACTCTCAAAGATGGTATCTCGACCTCTGTGGGTATCAAAACATCCGTGCCATATACCAACATGTATGGCGTTTCTCCAGTGGATGTTCTCATATTGGTATGGTAACCTAGCAAGGCAAAAGACAACTTCTCGTGCCACTATCTGTGATTGTCCACTATCTTCCATAAGATCCCTTTGATGTTTTTTGTTGGCTGCTTCAACCGCTCCATTAATTTGTGGCCTGTAGGCTGTAGAAGTATGGTGGATGATTCTAAACTTCTTGCAAATCACTTCATGAGATCACTGTTGAGATTGGCTGTGTTGCTAGTTATGATTGACTCTAGGATGTCGGATCTGTAGACTATGTTATTATGGAAAAAATTTGCCACTACTTTCTTTGTGCCAGCTTGGTATGTAGAGGTTTCGATCCATTTGGTGAAGTTGTCGATGGTTATCAGGATGAAGAAATGTCCGTTTGATGAAGCGGGTTCTATCGGTCCAGTCACGTACATGCCCCAAGAGGCCAACAAACAAGGAGAGCCCATTACATTCAGCTGATTAGGTGGAACTTGGATGAAATCACCATGAATTTGGCACTAGAACGCTTCTACATGTAACAGATCCGGCTCTTAAAATCTTTTTGGCAAAAGTGAAGCCGTTCATGTGAGGCCCCCATCTTCCTGCATGTATTTTTTCCAGTAACCTTGTTGTTTCAGCAGCGTCTACACACCTTGACCAAACCAAGTCTGGGGTCCTTCAGTACAGGACTTCCCCGTTAAGGAAAAAGTGATTTGCTAGTCTTCTTAGTGCTCGCCTTGACCATTGGTGGCATTCGCTAGGTATTCTCTTACATCGAGGCACCTTTTGATGTCGTAGCACAAGGTTTACCATCCGGCTCTTCATCCACACGAAAACAGTACGTATGCTGATCTCAAATCTCAATTTCGATGAGGTATATGTAATTCTTGTTTGGATGATGGATCATAGATGACAAGGTTGCAAGAGTGTAGACGAACTCATTCTTGATTCTGGGAACATGTTTGAACTCAATCTTGGTGAACTTCTCACACAACTCTTTTATGCAGTGCAAGTGTGGAAGGATATTTACATTCTTGGTGGTCCATTAACCGTGAACTTGGTGTATCAGCAAATCATAATCTCCTATGACCAAAAGTTCCTTGACGTTCATGTCGACTTCCATCCTAATCCCAAGGATACATGCTTCATATTCCGCCATATTATTTGTGCAAGGAAACTGTATTTTGGATGAAGGCTGGTAATACTGTCATGACTCAGAAATAAGGACTGCACCAATCCCTACACCTTCGAATTTTGTCGCTCCGTCGAATAAAATACTCCACCCTGGGTATGACTCTACAATGTCCTTTCCTTCAAACAACACTTCTTCATCTAGGAAATGTGTGGTGAGTGGCTCGTAATCCTTATCTACGAGGTTCTATGCGAGATGATCAACCAATTTGTGTCCCTTGATAGCATTATGCGTCACTTGCACACTATCGAATTTGCTAAGAAGAATCTTCCATTTGGCCAACTTTCCTATAGGCATCGGCTTCTGGAAGATGTAGTTGAGCAGATCGAGTCGGGATATCAGATGCGTGGTATATGCTGAAAGGTAGTGCCCTAACTTCTGAGAGATCCAGGTCAAAGCATAGCAGGTCCCTTCCAACAAGGTGTATCTAGCTTCATAAGATGTGAACTTCTTACTCAGGTAGTAGATAGCTTTCTCCCTCCCCCCAATGTCATCGTGTTGTCCCAACACGCACCAGAATGCATTATCCAAAATGAACAAGTATAATAACAGACGGCTTCCCGAGTTCGGGAGGAACTAACACATTTAGACTTGACAAATACTCTTTTATCCTATCGAAAGCTTTTTGACATTCCTCCATCCACTTTGTAGCAGCATCCTTCATCAACAACTTGAAAATAGGCTTGCAGATTACTGTTGGTTGGGCTATGAACCTACTGATTTAGTTTTATCTACCGAGGAAGCTCATCACATCCTTCTTGCTTTTGGGTGGTGGCAAGTCTTGAATGGCTTTGAAGGGTCCAATTCTATCCTTTTCTAGCTGATATTGAAACCTATTATTTTTCCTGTAGGGACTCCAAATGCACACTTTGCTGGATTCAACTTCAAATTGTACCTATGCAAATTTTTAAGGAACTTTATGTCATTTCGATAATCCACACTCTTTCGAGACTTGATGTGACGATGTCCACATAAACCTAAATTTCTTTGTGGATCATATCGTGAAAGAGGGTTTTCATGGCCCTCATGTAGGTAGCACTGGCATTATTGAGACCAAATTGAATGAACCTATAATAATAAACTCCCTATGGCGTGGTGAACGTTGTTTTCGCCGCTTCTTGTTCGTACATCAGAATCTGGAGGTATCCGATGTATCAATCCACGAACGATTGCAACTCATGCTTCGCATAGTTATCGATGAGGATATTAAAATTTGGTTGAGGAAAATCACCCTTTGTACTATCTTTGTTGAGATCTCGATAGTCCAAACATATCCTAATCTTCCCATCCTTCTTTGGTAGCGGTACAATGTTCACCAACCATGTAGGATAATTGATTACTCTCAACACATTCGCCTGTATCTACTTCATGACTTCTTCTTTATCCTTAGACTCAATTTTTGCTTGAATTTTCTATGTTTCTGCTTAACGGATGGTCTGGCGGGATTTTTGGGCAACCAATGCGAGACGATGTCGGTACTTAATTTGGGCATGTCATCATATGACCAAGCAAATACATCAATGTATTTACGGAGGGGTTCTACCAATTCTTTCCTTTATTCTGTCTTCGGATGAATGCTGATTCGAGTTTCATTATGCCTTCTTCACCTCCCGAGTTGATTACTTTTGTTTCTTCAAGATTGGGCTACTTGTGGCTCTCTAGGTGCTCGATCTCTTACGGGAGGTTCTCAGGCATCATGCTCTCCTCCTACTCTTCGTAGTCTAGATCGTTTTGCTCAAGGGGTTCGTTATATGTCATAATCGCGGAACGCAAGTTTTTATCGATTTGATTACTGAAAAGGAAAACTAAGTATAAATAAGAGCTAAAAATGGAATTTGCAATGACTTCAGGAAAAATAGATATTTTCATTTCATCAAAGGAATGTCTCGGCATTAAAAGAGGCAATTAACAAATAAGTGCAGGCACGGTTCAGGCCTCAATTGATTGTGCGTTTTTCAAAATTGCTACAATTCCACACTACCAAGACTCTCAGCGAACTAGAGATGGACTGGCAGTCCAGTTCTGCAAGGTCTCTCCTGGTTTGGCATCCTGAATAGTCGGTGTCTTAGTATCATCTTTGCCGCAACATCCCTCGATCATAGTAACAAACAATCTTCCCATTCCATCAAAGATGCATCCTCTGATGGGGTGAGCTTTGATCCGGACCTAGAACATGCTCTGTTACAAAAGCCTTCTTTATAGGATTACTAGTATAGGTCCTTCTAGTTGTGGGTTGATAGCCCAAGCCAGCGGTACCCTTCTGACCTTTCAGTTTAATTGGCTCTATTTTCCCATATGATCGGGCTCCCAACCCAGCCCCTGGTTGGTACCCATACTTCATCATCTCTCTCATTGTCATGTTCGACCTATACGGTGATACATACCGTGGTTCTGCTCGCTTTTCTCCATTTTGATTGCTGGCATGATCTTGACCGCATGAAAGGCGACCCCATCTAATCCTTTTATGAAAAAAACACATGCTTTAGGTATGTCGATCGGCTCCAATCCCTATGTAACACTATCTCTTGAAAATCCACTTGAATTTCATATAATGACGGAGGGTGGAAGGAACTGTCCCTGCCATATGTATCCAGGGCCTTCCCAGCAACAAGTTGCATGAAGAGGAAATGTCCATCACTTGAAACAATATTGGGAACTCAACTGGTCTAATCTATAATGCTAAGTAGATTTCCCCGATGACATCCTTCTGTGACCCATCGATAGCCGAATGGGTTGATTAACAATTCACATATAGCCCATCTTTCAAAGATAGCAAAAAGTTCGAGCCACGTTGCATCTTGAGTCTTAAGAATTGAGTTCCTTAGCCCCTGGATTGGAGCGCAAGTAAAAGAAGAACAAAAAAAGGGGGCCTCAATTCTTGACTGGAGGGGACACCAAAGGCACTGCCGATCGCCACCTCTTGCAAGCAACCGTCAGTGACAAATGGGAATATTTTTGATTCATTTTTTTATTTCATATTTATTCATTTCTCTCAGTCTTATGAGGAGAAAAACACATGATTCGAGAAATTTTTTTTAAAAAAATCTACGCAATCACTCTTAAATGGATTTCCTTTACTTCCCTCAAATGGATGCCCAATTCTAGCAGAGTAGAGAACGGACAAATGTTTACTATGGATCCTCAATCGACAAGTAATCGAGACACGACTTTATCCCCACACTTGACTGTGATATGCAATGCTCTATTATGATCCACATCCTCCACAAGAAGTTCATTCCTCTGAAAGGAAATCATGTTTCTTTCGATAATCTTCCCAACGGTTACTACCAATGCCTCCATGGTAGTATTACTTGCCACTCTTACTCTATTTAGCACCTTCACCAAAGAATTTTTATGACTTTCAGAGCTCATCAACAAGTCCATTATCGATATGTGAGCAGGGGTCTTCCATAACTATTATTCCACGGAATAATATTTAACTGGCATCTTCATCCAAAACCATGCCGCCTCGACGTCTGTTATGTTTCTTCTTTGATTATATTCTCTACTCGGGTTATCTCGGTTCACCTCTTCTGGAGCATAACAGCTTCCTAACCTAGTCACCCCGTGAGCAATTGGGGAGTCTCTCATTTTTCCCTTTCCTTTTGACTGGTAAGTCCATGGCACTGTTTAATATTCTCTACTCTCCTCATTTCTAGCAGTGGTGGTTGACTGTTGTTGGTATATTTGAACAATCACAGGAGGTTTCAATTGCACAGTAGCCAATGGAGTCTTTCAGGGTGGTACTCTTGTAGCTTCGGAATTCCCAATAGTGATGACGGTCTCCTTAAAATCGTAATCCTCGTCCAATGCGATCATGTTGGATCCTTGATTCCTATGGTTCAGCAGTGGGTTATAGTTTACATTCGATGTATCTAGGGTACATTTGATGGATCCACTCATGATTAGCAGCTCGATCTCATTCTTCAGTCTATAACAGTACGTAGTATCATGCCCAGAAACACCTGAGTGGTAGGAACAACACTTGATTGCATCAAAATAGTTAGAGGGTTGGTCGATAATTCTCCCATACACTATGTATATTAATTGACTCTCCTCAATCTTTCAAAAACATGACTAAGAGTTGAAAGATCGGAGTGAAGTCTCAAGGATTTCTTTCTTCAAAGTTTGGGCATGGCCGTGGTACATATGCGGGTCTATTTTGGTGAGTGGTGGTTTGGAATGGGTCATACGGTCATTGCGGGGTTTGGATTTATATTGGCTCGGGGCAGGTCATATGGAGGTTGAGCATTGTAGTACGGTTGGGTGTTATATACTGGGGCATAGGTGGGTTGACGTGAGGGATAGGTGTTTATATTGTGCAAGACCAGATTGGCCCATTCTGCCATATGTACCTCCATATTGCGCTAAATAGAATTCGATGATGGGTTTGAGTTGGTGATTGTAAAACTTCCTATTATCAATCTTGATTCGCGTATAAATTTCGAAACAATAGACCTAGCTGAACCGGAGAGCCCGAAGTCCCACGGGTATCATAGAATTACGTTAGGTACCATATGAATAGGCCGGAGAAAAGTTGTTTCTGTGAGGAGGACATGGATGAGTGTAGGGAATGATTGTTGTTACTTCCTCTTCCTTCTTCTTCCTACTTCCTATGGAACCAGATTGCATGGCCTTGCTGGCTGCTTGAGGAGAGGCCATTGACTTTATTTTTCCTTATTTGATACCTTCTTCCAAGATGTCTCCCATTTTAACTAGCTCGGGAAATTTCTGACCCATCATACCCATCATCTTTTCAAAATAAATCCCCTCTTGGGCCAAGATAAAGTAGTTGGTTAGCTCATTATCATCCGGTGGGGGTTGGGTCCAGACAGCTTTCGATCAACAACAGGAGCATAAAATTCTGAGGGTTTCTTCTGCATATTAACCAGGGCGAACCTATGTGGAGTGATCTTTTTATTAAATCTGAATCCTCGCCGTGTCCTGCCAATCTCTCCAATTCTTAGGGTCTTGGTGGTATACCAAGTAAGCGCTTATTCTGTCAGACCCTTTAGAAAAAATTTAATTCTCATCTTTTGATTTCTTCCTACCCTGAAAAACTTGTCACTGTAGACCCTTAAATGTCCGTGGGGGTCTCCCGTTCCATCAAAGATATCAAAGATGCTTATACCCTACGGGCATGTCAACATTGATATGTATACACAAGCCCTCATAATCCAGGCTCTCGCTCCCTCAAGCAACCTAGAGATTCTTCATCTGCTTTATCAACACTCGCAACTGTTCTGACATTGATTCCTCTTCCTTATGCTTTGCTTCTTTCTCCGTCTCAGAATATTGATCGATCTCATATGGCACTCTGACTTTGATGGGCGAGGTAAAGGTAGGTTCAAAGATGGCATATACAGGTGGAAAATAACGCTCAGGAGTGGCGGTGTGTGCCGTAGGTATGTGCTACTTATGATTGCTGGAAAAAGTGACGCTGTCATGAGGAGGGGTGTGAATTAAGTTGGTGGTGGCTAGTGAATTTGATGTTGTTTGGGCATGATTTGGGACATATGGTGTCCGGATTGGGGGATTTGGCGGATTTGGGGGGGTTCCTGGTGGGACAACTTGGATTATGGGATTTGTAGTGACCATAGTTGGGGTAGTGGTTGTTTGTTAGGTTGATGAAGGGAAATGATCAGAGATTGAATATATCGAAGGGAAGCGGGTTGGTTGTGGAAGCGTCGTCACGACTATATGCGCCAACTCGCTGATATGTTGTACTTCTTCTCTCAGTGGCTCCATTGCTACGCCATTATGGCAACGTGCTCATCATTTCAGATATCGTCCTTTTCCCCCGATTGATCTGGGTTGTCATCTATTACTAGAGTATTTTCGATCGGATCATCGGTTGCAGCCATATTTCCCTTGGATCTCAGATTGTATGGTGGCTCAGCTCGTTTTACGTATCAACATAAACCAACCTCTATTTTGGAGATAAATTAAGCAATAAAGTGAGAAATAAGGAAAAGTAGAAGTTAGTTTCAGAGATTGCGAAAATATAAGCACGTAGAGCAACTAATTTACGTATTCAAGTAAGCGTATTTCCTAAGATATGAAGGACCTCTCTTTGTCGGAGGTAGGCCTATGTCACAAATGCTTGACAAACAATCATATTTGACACATTTTGATCCGGAGCAAACTTTGTTTTTTCATCGATAGGCTTTGGATTACAATAGATGGGCACAATGATCACAACATTGATTTTAAAGTTCAAAAGTTTACATGGGCTCGTAGGTTCGCCTTTTAGGGAAAAGAAAAAGGGGTAGAAGATTAGAGAATGTCAACCAGCCTCCTAATAGTCGTCCCCGGAGTCACTCTCAAGCTTTCTTATTCAGGCCCCTCATCAGGGAACTCTTTGACTTGTTCTTCCTCCTCATCATAGTTGTACTTTGGTTCTTCCTTGGGATCCTCCTCCAGGTTTGTCTCTAACTCAATCTCTATGTACTCAATCACCTGGTTGTCGTCCTGTGGCGGTGGCAACATGAGGTCAACCGACCCTTAAATCACGTGTTGATGCTTTGACAAAACAATTTCAAATGAAGAATATAAAACTTTGTCAAATGAAACACATGTAAGGATTCATAAGTATTACTGAATCAGCACAAAACTAGAGGCCAATAGAAGTTACTCAACCTATATACAATGGGGTTTCTATAGAGTTTCATGGTCCTACAAGGGATGATCATATGAAAAAATAGTGTGATGACTATGCCTATGAGTTCATTACATGAGTTCAGACTATAGTGACAGATTTGCATGACTTCTAATGTCCGTACAACAAGCATGATTTCAATAAATTGTTAGTCAAAGCAAACAGGTCAAAGGTGTAACATTAACAATGGTGGAGATCACTTCTATTGAACCAGAACAACATAGCATGACATTACAAATATAAGATCCATATAGTATAGTGCAGTATATTAACTCTTAACAGGACATTAGGCGAAGTCTGAGAGCATAGTTCAATTGAGTTAGTTAAACATGGTAGTACAGCTGATAGAGCATGCATAACATTAACTTAGTTTAACTCATTATCAAGAGGTTTTACAAGATTCATTCAACAGGGGCATCAGTCATCAAGAGAGCATTTGTTATCTATCTAAATTATGAGGAATAGAGTTCTATAACAGTAGAAATTGGCCAGCAGCACTAACATAATCATAACTCATTAGGAGATAGTCAATTCAATCAGCAAGGATAACATGTCAAGGTAGAATAAAATAAATACAAACATAAGCCATTGATATGCATTACAAACAAAAGCTAATCAACAAAGAATACATCATATACACGAAACAACATAATTAATGAAAGAAGAAGGAGAGTCAGTGTACACTGACCTTCTGTAGGGTAGCAAACAAAACAAGAGCTATTTTCTTAGCCGTTTGGGAAACCAAACCCAAAACTAATCAACATACAGAGATCAAACTCGAGTAGAAATGAAGACGAAAAATAAGAGAAGATAGGAAAGGGTACTAGAACTTAAAACTTAGCCGTAAAAAGACTTGAGCCTTTTAAATCTTTTAATTTTTTTGCTGATAGTGTTAGGTGTATTCATCTCTGTTAGGTTGTGTTAGGTGAGAGCATTGAAAGTTCCTATTTATAGTGGTTGTTGAAGCCTTAGGGTTCCAGCTAATTCCAAATCGATAGTGTATGAGTAAGGAAATGATGGACTTCAATGAAGAACTTTACCTGAGAAGAGAGAAGATCGACCGTTGAAGTCTTCCACACAATGGTCAAACCCAAATATGTAGAGGTCACTGTGTTTGACCTCTGGACAATGAATAATGATGATGAAGCTTATAACACAGCCATGCATGCCGTGGATTCGACGGAATATAGGGAAATCAGATGAGTTTAAATTTCATCTTTTAGGTCTATGGTTTAAGATTGGGGCATTTGAATTCTAGTGATGAAAATGGGAGAAATCAGCTAGATTCTCACGTACAGGAGAGCAGATTGAATGTTTAGGGTTTGAATTGATGACCTTGTACTAATTTGTGCAAGGTTTCATGACTTATGTGAGGTGAGAGGTTGAGAGAATAGAGAGGAAAAGGGGAAAGGGAGGCAGCCAGTCTGGGTGAGGAATGATTAGGGCTTAGGGGTGGTTTTTTGGCTTAAAAAGGGGAGATAGATTCTAGGCCGTTGGATCATTTGATCAATAGCCTTGATAATTATGGTCATGAGATTTATTAAAAATTGTAGATGGTGGGGATATAATCTAGGTTTAAAATAAAAGGGGAAAGCAAGAAAAAATGTGGATCGTCGATGATTTAGATCGACGGTCCACATCCTTTGTGCTTGTTTTGTGAGTGAAGGGGACGAGTGATGTGGCACAATTTTATTGGCTCCCAAGAGTTGGCATGGATTTTCCAAAGCTAATGGAGGTAGTTCCGGACCAGGTCAGGTCACATTGGGCTTATGTTTTCAGCTGAATTTTATTTAAGGAATAACCACATTATATTTAATTAGGTAATAGCCTTTTAAATATTTTAACCCCTTTAGAATTATGTTAATTAACTTAATTAATTCTATTTAAATGCGATAAACAATATGTCACGACCCAAAATCCCTCCTTAGGAGTCGTGATGGCACCTAGTCTTTAAGACTAGGTAAGTCTAACACTTATTAAATTAATAATCGATTTTAACCAATTAACTATTAAGCATGAAATAGAAATTTTTATATAAAGCCAACAATCCAAAGTGGATACATAGCATCCCAAAACCGATAGCAAGTCATAAACTCTACTGAGTTTACTAGAAAATCTCTAAGTACAACTGTTCTAGAATAGAATTAAAAAGTACAAAGTAAAATTTCAGAAGGTGACTCTGAGGTCTGCAAACGCGACGATAGGTATACCTTGAGATCTCCACAACAATATTCGATCAACTATCTAATGATTAACACGCTCCGAGGTACCTGGATTTGCACAAAAGTGTGAAGCAAGCGTAGCATGAATACAACACTACGTTACGCGGTAAGTATCAAGACTAACCTCGGTAGAGTAGTGATGAGGAACAGTCGAGACAACTACTAGACATAATAACCTATGCAATAATGAATATAAAACTAACAGGGAACAATGTAAAACTAAACATGGTAAGAATAATGTTACAATACTTGCAATAAGAACCAAAACAACAATTAATCAACAAGAAGCAATATGCAATAACGTCGTAAAGTAAGCATAATACAGCTAAAGTTCGGTGAAACCAAGTAAGGGAAAAACAAGTAACAACCAATAAAACAACCGCTTTCAAACAAGGGTTACACAAGAATTTCCTCATGGTCACACCTCATAATCACAAGTCATGGGTTCCAAATCACGAACCCAAATCACTTGGCATCTTGTGCCCTCATTATAAATCACAACTGCATGGATAACTCACGTGCCAATACCATTAATACCTTATATCTACACGGACAACTCATGTGGTACGAGAGTAACCATATCCTACATCTGCACAAATAACTCAGGTGCTAACAGTAATAATATCTCATATATGCACGGACAACTCACGCACAAATGGCAGGTATACAAAAAAACATGTAAATGACCAATAAACAACAAGGTTCATCATCTTGGATCGGTATCATTGACTAACTATGATGCATGCTTGTGCAAGTGTTCTAAGACACCTCGAGTCAACAAGTTGGATCAGAGACAACGAATGGCACATAACAAACAACACAACAAAAAACAAAATATGCATGTCTCACACAAGGTAGAACACCACTACATAAATATCATCAATAACAATGCCACCAGGCCATCGCAATTCATCATAAATTCCCCGACATAACCTCCATTGTCTCGCCACGTGCGCACCAATAAGTAAATGCCTGCCTTGTCTCAACACACATGCATAATAATGTTCTCACCTTGTCTCGCCACATGCGCAAACCTACATATATAGCTCGCCTTGTCGCACTGCATGTGCAAAACGTGGACAATTCATGTGCGAACACCCCGACAATCCTCTTAATAATATCACTTGTGCAAAAAACTTAGCAACACCATATAACAACTCGAATCACATTTTCCCATATGCCACAACCTTTTCTCAAGACAATTCCAATACCACAACCACACATAGCCCTCGGATCAACAACAACAATAACACGGGAGTATGGCAAGTAAATCAATACAAGAATTACAAAACACAAAGAACGGAAGAACGATGTCATGACGAAAGACATAACAAGTAATAATGGTTTCAAATAAGAATAACTCAACAATGAGAGAGATAGTGCGTAACAAAGATATCAAATAAGAGTAACTCAACAATAGGAGAGATAATATGTAACTGTGATTTCAAATAAGAATAACTCGACAATAAGAGAGATAATATGTAACAACGACCTCAAATGGGGATAAGTCAACAAGGGAAGAGGTAACATATAACAATAACTTCATCAAAGGATAAGTCGACAATGGGAGAGAGAAAAACAACTTTAATTAAGGATAATCTATTACGGAAGAGATAACATGGCAATAAAAGAGGCAACAACTTCAATTAAGGCATATAACATTATATTTGGCATTGAAGGTAGAACATGAATCGATGAACTCCAAATAATACATGTAATGGTAGATTTAGCAATGGAGGAAATAGCACGATAAGAAAACTTCATTTTAATGTACATAAGAACCTAAGAGACTAAATCGGTCAAGTTTACACTTATAAGCCGTGTACACACTCGTCACCTCGTGTACACGTCATTCACGTAGTTCAAATAGTGAGAACAAATCAATCCTTATGGGGTACTTCCCCTGCACAACGTTAGGCAAGATACTTACCTCAAAACCCATCAATCAATACTCTAAAGTAGCCTTCCCTTTACAATTCACATCCGCTCCGCTCAAATCTTACCAAATTTGACTCAATAACATCAAATAATGCAAGAGATATCAATTCCAATAATTAAAGTTATGATCTTTACACAATTACTCAAATGTCAACAAAAGTCAACCCAGGCTCGCCTGGGAAAGAAACCCGGGTCCAAGGGAAGATTCTGACTACCCATAGCCCCACGAGTCCATACATGTGTTTTATTTCAAAATTCGAGTCCAAATCGACTCTCATTACTCAAATCTCATTTTTCGAAATATAGACCAAGTTTGTCAAAATTTCACTTTGATTCTCATAATTTTGATGTTAAAACTCACAAATAATCATGTAAAATAGTTGTAAATTGATCAAAATCACTTACCTAATGATTGTAGATTAAAATCCCTCTTCAAAATTGCGAGCCCCAAAAATGCGAGGAAATGATCGCAAAAGCGAAGCACCTCACACCTCTGCAGTCATCGCAATTGCGATGAATAGTTCACAATTGCGAACATGGGACACTTCACAAATGCGACCCATAAGATCGCAAATGCGAACAAGCTTACCATGGCCCCCCATCTCAAATACGAACTCTAGGTTCGCAAATTCAAACCTGGAAGACTTAGCGCAATATCGCAAATGCGATATATATCTCGCAAATGCGAGACCTACAATACTTGATAAAAACCAGCAACTACAACTCTTTTAAACACTCCAGAATGCGTCCGAAATTTATCCGAGCCCTTAGGGCTCCAGACCAATCATCAGCACAAGTCTAAAAATATAACACGAACTGGCTCGTGCGACTAAATAATAAAATTAACATTTGAAGCCATGAATTAGACCTCCAAAACACATGAAATCAACATGAAACTCAAGAACTTCGAAAAACACATACGTGTGTCTGATTCCTATAAAATAAACTCGAAATGACGCCTAACTTTGCGGACAAGTTCCAGATGACGAAATAGACCTATTCCAAGTCCCCAAATAATCATCCAAACACGATAGCTATGAATTCAACCTACGGTCAAACTTATCAAAATTCTAAGTCTTTAAATTGCTAACCTTCGGCAAAACCACACAAATCAACCTAGGGACCTCCGAATTTAGTTCCAGGCATACGCCGAAGTCCATATTCATGATACGAATCTATCAAATCCATCAAAACACCATTACAGAGTAATTTTCACAAAATTCAAACTTCGGCCAATATTTTCAACTTATGCTTCTAAAGTGAGAATCACTCATTGAAATAGATCCCAAAACATCCGAAGATCTAATCCAACCAAGAACACAAAGTCATAATACACAATATGAAGTCACTCATGATCTCAAACTACCGAATGGAACCTTAAAGCTTTGTTCGACCGGTTAGGTCGTTACATTCTCTCCCTCTTAAACAAACGTTCGTCCTTGAACGTGCCAAGATTCTTTCCCAAGCCATCAAATCACTACATAAACTCACTATGCATATACACGTGGGTGATCCCCCATCACTCCGACCCACATAAAACTGACAACGCCATCTCAACTGATGATTATTCCTTCTACTCTTGCCGATAAGTCTTAGAATCAAATTTCCACATCTGCCAAGTGCCCTATTATCATACCAACACACTGTAAAATCCTCAACTAGCTTCAAAAGCTCATGCATACATCCACAAGGTATAACACATGACATAACACATCATCCAATATGCCCATAGCAACAACTCTAACTATAATAGCTGCCCATTACAAAGCCCGGTACCGGCAAACATACTCATATCGACTAGAACCTTGTTCCAAACCTTCACAACGCCAAAAATGATGCAAGAGATATGTGAAACTCATTGCTACTCACCTGATCAACAAGCCACATCGAACGCCACCTTGGCATAGACATCGCAATCCAAACCCAACAAGCATAACTTGAATACGACTGAATATGAAAAGTGGAACACATGAGAGAATTGTAAAACAAGCCAAAAAGGAATAACTCCCCACCGATACCATATAGTGGATCCAATGAACAAGGGAGATGCAAGACACATATAACGGCCATGACAAATCTTACCTTAATATGACCTCACCGTGGCGCATAGCCCGATGCAAATACACCTATTCACAAAGAACACCAGGTCTCCATCCTCAACTCGGAATCACGAGTGAAATAAACATCTCAGCAACTAAGCCATTATACTAACTCAACTTTATAAAACCCAAAACCACAACACGTAACAAACTCTCATACCTGTAGAGCACCTAAATCACAGGTCATGGACAAACCACCTAGAACAACAATAACAACAACATACCCACTATTATCCCACATTGTGGGGTCTGGGGAGGGTAGTGTATAACCTAACCTTACCCCTACCTTGTGAGGATAGAGATGTTGTTTCCAATAGACCCTCGGATCAGGAAAGCATAAGCACCACATTAATGAAAATATACACAAGAAGGGACTGTACCAAAAAGACATATAAAAGCGGAATAAAAACAACAAGAGAGTAAGGTGATCTATAATGAAAGAAAACAATGGTTAGTCATAAAAACATATTACCAACAGAAAGCGAGAATGCGTGCCAATACTACTATTATGAAAACTCTAGGTTACCTACTCTACTACCCTAATCCTTGAGCTCTATACGATCCTATTAGGGGTCATGTCCTCGGTCAGCTGAAGTTGTGCCATGTCATGCCTAATCACCTCTCCCCGCCTTTCCTTTGGCCTACCTCTACCTCTCTGCAGGCCCTCCAATGTCAACCTCTCACACCCCCTCATCAGGTCGTCTGTGCTCCTCCTCCCCACATGACCAAACCACCTAAGTCGTGCTTCCCGCATCTTGTCCTTAATAGGGGCCACACCTACCTTGTCGCGAATAAACTTATATCTGATCCTATCTGACCTGGTGTGCCCGCACATCAATCTCAACATCCTCATCTCTGCTACCTTCATTTTCTTGACATGAGCGATCTCGATTGGCCAACACTCAACCCCATACAACATCACTCGTCTGACCACCACTATGTAGAACTTACCCTTATGTTTCGGTGGCACCTTCATGTCACACAAAACTTCGGAAGAGAGTCTCCATTTAATCTATCCTGCCCCATTACGATGGGTGACATCTTCATCAATCTCCTCATCCCTTGAATACGAGACCCAAGGTACTTAAAAATCCCTCTCCTAGGGATGACCTGCGAGTCCAACCTCACCTCCCCTTCCCTTCCTCGTGTCATGCCATTGAACTTACACTCCAAGTACTCTGTCTTGGTCCTGCTCAACTTGAAACCTTTAGATTCTAGGGTCTTCCTCCATACCTCAAATTGTGTGTTGACACCGTCTCGCATCTCGTCAATCAATACAACATCATCTACAAATAGCATGCATCATGAAACCTCCCCTTAGATGTGGCGCGTCAATATGTCCATCACTAGAGCAAACAAAAAAGGGCCGAGTGTCGACTCCTGATGCAACCCCATCATAATCGAAAAATGGTCTGAGTCCCCACCAACCGTCCTCACTCGAGTCTTTACTCCATCACACATGTCAATAATCAACCTGCGTAGGCAACCGGTACACCTCTAGCCTACTAACATCTACATAAAACCTCTCTCGGAATTTTATCGTACGCCTTTTCTAAGTCGATGAACACCATATGCAAGTCCTTATTTCTCTTCCTTTACTACTCCATCAATCTCCTAACAAGGTGGATGGATTCTGTAGTCGAACACCCCGGCATAAACCCGAACTAATTCTCAGAAATAGATACACTCCTCTTCACCCTTAGCTCTACCACTCTTTTCCAGACTTTCAAAGTATGCAAAGTAGCTTGATACCCTGATAGTTCATGCAATTTTGGATATCGTATCAAAACCTACGGTAATATCTAACTAAAGTTCACCCAAGTCTCATGACGCGCATTAGTACCTAAACCAAATCAGTAAACACGGGCTATCACAATATAGTTCCCCAACTAGCTTGAATACATGAATAGAGTACAAGAATCACAAAACATAATCATACCTGAAGCAAGGTAGGATGTATCGTACCAATAAATGGAACCGGATCGAAATAACACAAATTCATCTCTATAATCAATTGAAACCATACCTATAAAGAGATCATCTGGTGTATTAGCCTGTGCCTAAGTAGAATACAATTAAAGTTCGGTGAAACCAAGTAAGGGAAAAACAAGTAACAACCAATAAAACAACCGCTTTCATACAAGGTTTATACAAGAATTTTCCCGAGGCACCACACCTTATAATCACAAGTCATGGGTTCCAAATCATGAACCCTAATCACTTGGCATCTTGTGCCCACATCCATGTCTAGTGGCCTCTCAGCTGGCGGTAGATATTCCAAACTGCCCTCATGGTATGGGCCACGATCCTCAAATGCTGCTCATGATACTATCGGTTGTGAGAATATACCAAGATGTCGTCAATAAACACAATGATAATTGAATCATGATATGGCTAGAATACACTATTCATCAGGTGCATGAATGTTGGTAAGCCCAAAAGACATCATTAGGAACTCGTAGTGACAAGACCGAGTCATGGAAGCAGTCTTTGGAATATCTGAATCCCGAATCTTCAATTTATGATACCCTGACCGCAAAGTAATCTCCGAGAACAGTCTAGGACCCTGAAGCAGGCCAAATAAGTCATTGCACCCCAAGGTGAAACATTAGGCCTGATGAAACCCTTATCAAGGAACTCTTCTAGTTGTTCCTTTAAATGCTTCAACTCCACTAGTGCCATACGATATGTTGGAATAGAAATGGGCTGAGTGCCCAGCACCATGTCAATACCATAATTGATATCCCTATCGGGTAGCATGCCAGAAGATCTGCCGGGAATACCTACGAGAAATCTCTCAGAACCAAAACTGACTCAACGGTAGGAGTATTAGCACTAACATCCCTCAAAAGGCTACCATATTGAGTAACAATAGATAAACTATGGTCACAAAACTACCAATAACAACTAAACACGACCAATAAACATGGTCCAGAATAATAGAATCTCCCATAGGCGTGGACACATACACAGGAGAACTCAAAGAATCACAAGATATATCGAAATATGAAGCAAAGTAAGATGGCACATATGAATAAGTGGATCTCGGAACATATAAAACTGATGCATCCTAGAAACGAGTTTGGCCTTCCCCCTCTATGGCGACTTTTACCCACCTGACCTCCACCCTTAGCTGGTGGGGGAGGTGGAACAACAACTAGAGCAGCAAGCATTGCCTGCGAACCTTGTGGACCGCGAGGAATCCATGGAGCCTGTGTAGTACGTGGAGGTGCACCCCTCCTGAGTCCGGGGCAGTCCCTTACCATATGTGTAGTATCACCACACTCAAAATAAGCTCTCGGTGGGCGTGGCTGCTGAAATAGACCCTGGCCTGGATGGCTAGACTGACCGCTGAAGTTACCCCGTGCAGAAGGTACACTAGAAAGTGGCTGAACAGAATGGGCAAATTTTGACTTGGAATAGCCGAATCACCGCTAGCAGCTGGAAGTACTGAATGAACCGGGCGGCTCACATAACCTTTGCCATTACGGGCTGCAACTGGAGCGCGCGCACCATTATAGCCTCCTAAATCTCGAGGCCTTTTGGCCTCCCTATCCTCCCTCTCACGGCCCCGTATACCCTCCAATCTCTGTGCGATCTCTACCACCTGCTGATGTGGAGTGTCTTTCTCTAACTTTTGATCCATGCTGAATCTAAGACCGTAGTTGAGCCCCTCGATGAACCTGCGGAGTCGCTCTCATAGAAACCAAGGCCGAGACAACTCACTAAATCTGATAGCATACTCTAACACAGTCATAGTCCCCTGATGCAGCTGCTCAAACTCTATACCCCATGCATCCCGAAGTGTCTGGGAAAAAAACTCTCTAAAAAACATGTTTGAAAATTCAGCCCAAGTAAGTGGGGATGCACCGGTTGGCCAGCCCTCCTCGCAAGCCTCTGACCACTGATACGCTCCTCCTGACAGCTCGAATGTAGTGAAAGAAACTCCGCTCACCTCAATAATACTCATGATGCAGAGAATACAGTGGCACTTCTCTAGGAAACCCGGCACGTCACCGATAGCTACACCACCGAAAGTAGGAGGATAGTACTTCTTAAACCACTCATGTCTCCTCTGCTCCTCCTCAACTGCCATTGGTCTGACCTCAGGCTGAATTTGCAATAACTAGCTGTGCTGGCATGACCCTAGAGACTTGATAAACGTGGACCTGCTGCTCTCTGAGCTCCTTCCCCTAGCCTGAGATATGGTAGGTGCAAGGGGAATAAATCCCGCCTAAGCTATAGTGCTGAACATGCTCAGGAACTCTACTAACGTCTCCTGAAGTGCAGCGGCAGTAATAGGCACCTCAAGTGCCTTTCCCCAAATCAGAGCTACTGGTGGCTCCCCGGTTGCTGCTTGGGCAGGTGCTTTGGCTGTAGCACGTTCCCCTATTTGGCCTCTGCCTCAGCCCCGACCTCAGGTGGCTCTAGCAGGGAGTGCGGGTGTTTGATCATCGGATCCAGCGGTGTGTGTCCTCACTTTATGTGAAATAGTTTAGAAGACAAAGTATCATATTTCGAAGTCAACCAATTTGCATGATAAGGAATCAAAGAAGTGGAATTTCCTAAAGGTTCCGTAGCCTCTCGAAGATAAGTGTATACGTCTCCGTACCGATTTACAAAACTTTACTAAACTTGCTTATGAGTCGTAGCACCTATGAACCTATAGCTCTAATACTAACGTGTCACGACCCCAATTTCCCATCTTAGGATCTCGTTATGGAACCTAGTATCTAAGATTAGGCAAGCCTAACATACATTGAGAAACAACACAAATGATAATAAAAACCTAAAATTAATCCATTAACCAATCAAAATAATACTTAACAGTACAACTATCAACAACCCCCCAAAACATGGTGGAACCGAGTCATAAGCTCTACAAGAGTGTATTAATAGTCTCAAAATATAGTACTGTTTTTAGAACAAGAGATAAGCAGTAATACAACTAGAAGTAGAAGGTGACTTCGAGGCCTGCGAACGTCGAGCAGGTGTACCTTGAAGTCTCCAGGGATAGCTAATCAATCACTGGCGTCCAGCACAAGCTAATGTACCTAGATCTGCACACAAATGTGAAGAATAGTAGCATGAGTACTCCACAACGGTACTTAATAAGTACTAAGCCTAACCTCGGCAGAGTAGTTATGAGACCAGGCCAAGACACCTATTAGGATAAGAAAACTGAACATAATATAACATAGTCTAATAATAGAAAGCGGGGAAGTAAATGATAGATAAGCAATTCAATGATGTAAGCTAACAAAGGACGTTTAAGTGATAAAGGCATTAAGTAGTGAATACATGATGAAACAACAAGTAATCAAACACGGACAGTTACAAGTAAGACAATGAAGAAAACAACAAGAACTATTCAACCAACAAGCCTCTTTTACCATGGAGTGTTCAACAAGAACCACAACAGAGATACCGCCTCATATTTACATTTCACAATTTCAATCACAATATTTCCTTATATCACAACGTGAGCCTTGCATTTATTTTTGAAAATATTTTTCCGAAATAGCTACACGCATTTTAGACCCCTTATCTCACCGCGTGGCTTTGTGTAATTCGATTACCAGCAACATGCGTATAAGTTCCAACCTTATTACACCTCATGCATATCAACCCCTACAATTATACCACCGGATGCGCATCAATATCACAACACAATAACAAACTCGCACCACATGTGCCCATATGCCACAATAATTACCCAAATTAACAATCGTGATGTTATCACAATATATAGCCCATGGAACAATCACAATGTGTACAGTATATCAATAACATCAAAATGAATGAGTAATATTCAACAAGGAAAGATATCTCAACAATTACCAACCTCAATGTGATAATGTCTTCCACAACTTCAACACCAATAACTCGACAAGAAGGTATTTCACGAAATAACAACTTCAAGGAAAAGTATTTCAACAATAAAAAGGAGTAACAAGGCAATAAGGAAGGTAGCAACTTCAACTAAGCACATGAGAAAAATTACAACAATAAAGAGTGTAACAACTACTAACTATATGAACTCGAGCATGTGAGTGTAAACTTAACATTAAAAGATGTAACATGTTCTAACAAATTTATGTAGATGCATGGAATAAGACTAAAAGTCTAAATCGGTCAAAATACCACATATAGCCCGTCTACACACTTGTCACCTTGTCTATACGTCTTTCACAAAGTACAATTAGCGTAACAACCCAAATCCTAAGGAGTATTTTCTCCCATACAATGCTAGACAAGACACTTATATCAACTAAGCCAAATCAACCCTCGAATTTAGCTTTTCCCCTAAAATTCACCTCCACACGACATAAATCTAACCAAAAGAGACATAATATCACCAAACAGTGGATGGGAAACAAATTACAATAGATAAAGCTGTGATCTTTACACAATTCCCAAAAACTCAACAAAAGTCAACCCCGGGTTTGCCTATTCAAAACCCATGTCCTAGGGTATACTCTGACTGCCCCAGGTTTGCCCATTAAAATGCAAAGAATTTATCGCATTTGTGGCTACTGCCAGCCTATGTGGGACTTCATAAATCCGACACTGGGTTCAGAATTGCGAACCCTGTCCCCCTCACAAATGCGACAAAGTATGCCGCAATTGCGAGTCTACTTAGATTGGCGTATGTTCGCAATTATGAGTGAGGCATCACAATCACGATACCTGACCCTCACCCGTTATCTTCGCAATTGCGAGGTAGGTGCTCGGAAGATCGACATCAGAGCACCAACACACCATCAAATCCTGTTTCAGTCCAAACTATTCAGAAACGCATCCGAAACTCATTCGGTCCCTCGGGGCTCCAAAGCAAACATCCACACAAGTCTAAAAAAATCATACAAACTTACTCACGTGATCACAACAAAAAAAATAACATCTAGAACTATGGATCGGACATCAAAACACATGAATTTCAAAGAGAAGTTCAAGATCGTCTAGAATTGCAACCAAGCGTTCGAATAGTATAAAATCAACTCCAAATGACATCAAATTTTGCAGACAAGTTCTAAATAGCATAATGGACGTATTTCAAGTACCAAAACAAAATTCCAAACCCGATAGCCAAAAGTCAACCTACGGTCAAACTTGGGAAACCTTGTAAACGACAAATTGCCAACTTTTGGCAAAACAACACAAATAAACCTACAGATCTACGAATTTGATGCCAGAAATATGCCCAAGTCTAAAATAATGATACAAACCTATCCAAGCCATCAAAATACTATTCTGGGGCCGTTTTTACAAAAGTCAAACTTTGGTCAACATTTCTAATATAAGCTTCTAAGCCCAAAACCAAAGGGTCCAAATCCACCCAAAACATTTTCGGAATGAAACTAACCATCCTTGCAAGTCATAAAGCCACAATTACACATGTGCAAAGGATTAAAAGGGGAAACGTTGTGCAAATACACAAAACGACTGGTAGGTTCGTTACACTTAGTTTTGATCATAGGTTGACTTAGTGCCTATCGGGGTCAGATCTTAGCTTTGAGACTTGGAATAGGTCTATTTGATAATTGGAACCGGCCTGCAAAATTTGGTTTAATTCGGTGTTTGTTTGATAGGAATCAGACGCTTGGTTGTGATTCTAGAGGTTCTTGAGTTTTTCTTTTGAATTTTATGCGTTTTGATGTTCGATTCTTGGTTTAGGATGTTATTTTGGTATTTTGATCATACGAGAGAGGTCGTACGATATGCTTAGACTAGTGTGGATGTTTGGTGTGGAGCTTCAATTTTTAGGTTGCTAGTGTGTTGGTGCTCCAGGTATCGCAATTGCGAGCACCAGCATCTTAGTTGTGAAGTGGACTGGAAGGGAATGGTATCGCATTTGCGATGCCTTTCTTGCAATTGTGAAGAGTAGGCTTAGGTTGGCTAGGTCGCATTTGCAGAAGGGACGTACTTTACAAAGCATAGTCAATGTCGATTTTGCGACATTTCCTTGGGCTGTCAGGCCCTGCATTTGCGAGCTATTCTTTGCATTTTCGAGGGTCCGCAATTGCGAATTTTGCACCTGAACAAAAGGACTGGAAAATGGGACTTAGTCTAATTTTCATATTTTAGAACCCTAGACTCCGTAGGAGGCAATTTTGAGGAGGGGTTTTCACCTACTACTATTGGTTAGATGATTTTGACCAACTTTCAATTATATTAAATGATTATTTATGAGTTCCAACCTCTAATCCATAGAATTTGAAGAGAAATTTTGGGGAATTTTCTCTATGTCTTATAAAATGAAATTTTTAGATTTGAGAGTCAATACGGACTCGGATTAGAAAAAAAATATATATGAAGTCATGGGTTGTGGGTAGTAGATATCTACCCTTGGACTCAGGTTTTGACGGGGGCGCGGCTGGGTGGACTTTTGTTGACTTCTCGAAAATTGTGCAAAGATCTTAGCTTGATTAATCGAAATTGGTTTCTCTTGCATTTTGTCATGATATTAAGTCGTTTTGGGCTAGATTTGAGCCGTGTGGAGGCAAATTTTAAGGGAAAAGCAAATTTTGAGTGTTGATGTGCCTAGTTGAGGTAATTATCTTACCTAACTTTGTGTGGGGGAGCTACACCAGAGGATTGGGTTTGATTGTATTATTTGAATTATCTAGAAGACGTGTGCATGAGGTGATGAGTGTGTACATGGGCTTATATGTTCAAATTGATCAGTTTAGACTCTTAGGTTGCATACAAGCATTTGTTTGAAGTTGTTATTATTCATTCTATATTTCTTGTCAAGTGTATTCTTACATTTTTTAATTGAAGTTGTTATTTACATGTTGTATTTTCCATTGTCGAGGTTACTCATGTATGCATTTATTAGTAGTTGATATTACATCTACCTTTTATATTGTTGAGTTATTTTCATGCATTTAGTCGTGGTTGCTACATCACGCTATCTCTTTTATTGTGGAGCTTATGTTATGCATTTTAATTTGAAGTCGTCGTTTCATGGAAATACCTTCATTGTTGAGTTTATTGAAGTTGTAGTTATTGAGAGCTACTAAGACATTTGTATTTGAAGTTATTAATTATTGGAATATCTTTCCTTGTTGAGTTATTTCCCGTTCATTTTGTTGCTTTTAGAATTATTGTACACATTGTTGTGAGCCGTGGGCTATGCTGTTGTGGTGACATTGGTATTATAGATTTTTGCAATGTTTTGGCATATGGGCACCTGTGGTGCGAGTTGAGTATTGTGTTGTGATATTGATGCGCGTGCGGCAGTATAAGGGCGGTGTATGATACACATGCGGTGAGATAAGGTGGGCATTTATGTGCGTGTTGCTAGTAAGGAAATTATTTGAAGCCATGCGGCTAGATAAAGGGGCTAACGCGTGTGAAGCAATTTATGGAAAAAATGTATTTTAGAAAAGATACAAGGATCACACGACAATATAAGGAAGAATGTGATTATGACTTGTGAAATGTGAATATGGGATGTCGTACCTCGGTGTGATTCTTGTTGTAGATTCTATGTTGGAAAGGTTAGTTGATTTGAACGGCTATTGTTTTGTTTCCTTACCTCATTCCATTTGTACTTTGATTAAAATTGGTTATTTGTTGTATTTATCATATGTTTACTCATTGTTATCATTTGTTGATTTTAGTTCCATTTTTTGCCTCGTATTGATAAATTGCTTTATTTTCATTTATTGCCTTTACCTTCCCGTAGTTAGATTATATAAATATTATGTACATGTTTTGCTGTCTAGTAGGTGTCTTGACCTGACCTCGTCACTACTCTACTGGGGTTAGCCTCGATACTTTGTGGATATCGTTGTGGTGTACTCATGCAACACTTCTGCACCTTTTTGTATATACCTTGGTACTTCTTCCCCGCTGGACGTTAGTTTTTTTACTCCGACTTCGCAGAGGTATACCTGCTTGATACTCGTAGGCCTCTAAGCCATCTTCTGCTGTTGTCTTTACTACTTGTTATCTTCAGATCATAACACTGATGTATTTAGAGATTCCTAGTATATAATTATGGTTCCCCTTTGGTTTTATTATTGTATTTATCAGCTTATCTTAATATCTTACTCTTTATTTTTGTTTAATGCTCAATGTGTGTTAGGCTTACTTAGTCTTAGAGACTAGGTGCCATAACGACTACCTAAGGTGGGATATTGGGGTCATGACAAGTTAGTATCTGAAATCTAGCTTCATGGATGCTACAAGTTATACGTAAGTTTAGTAGAGTCTTGTACATCGGTATTGAGACGTATGTACTTATCTTCGGTAGGCTACAAAATTATTAAGAAATTCCACTTCTTTGATTTCTTATTGTGCAGATTTGTTGATTTCAAAATCTGAGCCTTTATCTTTCTATTCCCTCACAGATGGTGAGGAGATACACCGCTGGATTAGATGATTAGCCACCTGGGCTCCCTGCTAGAGCTGTAAGAGGCCGTGGCCGAGGTAGAGGCCGAGGAAGGGCATGTGTTGCAGCCAGAGCACCTGCCCGAGCAACAACTGAGGAGCCACTGGTAGCTTTGATTGGGGGACATGCACTCGAGGCGCCTGTTGCTACCCCTGGATTCAAGGAGACCCTAGCACATTTCCTTAGCATGTTTAGTACTTTGCCTTGGCGGGATTGATCCCAGTTGCTCCAGCTACATGTCAGGATGGGGAGGAGCTCAAACTCATGTAGCACGTACTCCAAAGCAACGGGTCTATGTTGTTCTAGTTTCAGGAGTTATGCCAGCACAACCCGTTATTTCGGTTCAGCCTGAGGTCATGCCAGAGGCATTGAGGAGGAGTAGAGGAGATTTGAGATGTTCAAGAAGTATGATCCTCCTACTTTCAGTGGTGCAGTTACTGAGGATGTATAGGGTTTTCAAGAAAAGTACCACTATATTATCTGCACCATGGGCATTCTGGAGGTTAGTGTAGTTACCTTTACTACATTTCAGCTAGTAGGTGCAGCATATAGGTAGTCGACTTATAAGGAGTGTTGGCCTTGGTTTTCAGATATGGTTTTGAAGGAGTTTGTTCCCTAGACCCTCCGGGATGTATGGTGCACAAAGTTTGAGCAGCTGTGTTAGGGGACTATGACATTTAACGGAGTATGCCATCAGGTTATCGTCAGCATGGCTCGAGAGTTGGAGATAGATACTCCATTTCAGCAGGTTGTCGAGATTGCTTAGAGGATGGAACGTATGCGTGGCCAGGAGAGGGAGGATAGGAAGGCAGAGAGGACTGAAGATCCTGGATGATTTAGTGTTAGCTGCCTGCAGTTTCAGCTCGTCATGGCAGAGGTTATGTAAGTCGACCAGTTCATTCAGCATTTCTATCCACTCGCAGTGCTCCAACTATTCCGAGGTCTCCAGTCGCCTTTTGGGCACAAATACTTTCTAGTGCACCTCCTGCACAGGGTGCCTTCAACTCTCATTCTAGTCAATCAGGTCAAACTCGGTTTCATCATCCCCACTAGTAGAGAGGTTGTTTCGAGTGTGGTGATACTAGGCATATGGTGAGGGACTATCCCAGATGTAGGATGGGTCCACCTCTATAGTCTACACATGCTCCACAGATTCCATAGAGTCCACAGGCTATGGTTGCTGCTCCGGCTGCCACTCCACCTACACCACCAGCTAGGGGTGGAGGTCAGCAAGTAGAGGTCATCCTAGAGAAGGAGGCCATGCCTGCTGCTATGCTTTTCCGTGTAAGACTGAGGCTGATGCAGCAGAAGCAGTCATCAAATGTATTGTTCCGGTCTATCATAGGGATGCATTAGTTTTACATGATTCGGGTTCCACTTATTCATATGTTTTATCTTACTTTGCTCCATATTTGGATATATGTGGTAATTCTTTGAGTTCCCATGTAGTTGTGTCTATTCCTATGGGAGATTCTATTGTAGTAGACTGTGTTTATCGGTCGTGTTTGGTCACTGTCAGGTGTTATTAGACTAGAGTTGACCTTCTGCTACTTAGTATGGTTGACTTTAACGTAATATTTTGGATGTTTTGATTCTTGCCCTGTCATGTTATTCTTAATTTTCATGCCAAGACCATGACATTTGCTATACTAGGGTTGCTACGATTGAGTGGAGAGGTAAATTGGATTATATTCCTAGTAGGGCGGTGTCTTCTCTGAAGGCACAGTTAATAGTTGAGAAGGGGTGCGAGACATACCTAGCTTCTGTGAGGGATGTCTGTGCTGATACTCCTACCATTGAGTCAGTTCCGATAGTTAGAGATTTCCCATATGTGTTTTCAGTAGACTTACTGGGCATGATGCCGGATATGGATATTGATTCGTTTATTGACCTGGTGTCGGGAGCTCAACCCATTTTTGTTCCACAATATCGTATGGCACCAGTAGAGTTGAAGGAATTAAAAGAGCAGCTCCAGGAGTTGCTTGATAAGGGTTTCATCCAAATAAGTGTCTCGCCTTGGGGTGCTCCAGTTCTATTTGTGCAACCAAGAAGAAAGACGACTTTATGAGGAAGTGCATTGATTACAGGCAGATGAGCAAGGTTACAGTCAAGAATAAGTACCACTACCGCGTATTGATTATTAGTTCGACCGGCTTTAGGGTGCTCTGGCATTCTCGAAGATTGGTTTCAGATCAGGGTACCATCAGTTGAAGATTCGAGGTTCAAATATTTCAATTACTGCTTTCAAGACTCGCTATGGTCACTATGAGTTTTTGGTGATTTCATTTGGGCTGACCAATGCCCCATCAGCCTTTATGCACTTGATGAATAGTGTGTTCCAGCCATATCTTGATTTTTTTTCATCATCGTGTTCGTTGACAACATATTGGCGTATTCTCACTGCCAGGAGGATCATGAGCAAGCACTTGGGCATCGTGCTCCAAACCTTGAGGGAGAATAAGCTATATGCTAAATTCTCCAAGTGTGAGTTTTGGCTTGATTCGGTGGCATTTTTGGGTCATTGGTGTCGAGTGAGGGGATAAAGGTGGACCTGAAGAAGGTGGAGGCAGTTCAGTTGGCCCAGATCGTCTTCTGCTACTTAGATCTGGATTTTTCTAGGCTTGGCTAGTTATTATCCTTGTTTCTTGGAGGCATTTTCATCCATTGCAGCTCCTTTGACCAGATTGACTCAGAAGGGTGCCTCATTTAGATAGTCTTACGAGTGTGAGGAGAGCTTTCAAAAGCTCAAAGTTGCATTAACCACATCTGTAGTTCTTTTTTTGTCTTCAGCATCGGGTTCTTATACAATTTATTATGATGCTTTGCGGATTGGCATTAGATGTTTATGATGCAGAAGGGTAGAGTGGTTGCTGATGCTTCGCGTAAATTGAAGCCCCATGAGAGCCCAGTGCATGATGTACAGTTGGCAGCCATTGTTCACGCATTGAATATTTTGAGGCACTATCTCTACGGCGTGTCTTGTGAGGTATTTACAAATCATAAGAGTCTACAACACTTGTTTAAGTAAAAGGATCTGAACTTGAGGAAACAAAGGTGGTTAGAGATAACTAAGGACTATGATATCACCATTCTTTATCATCCTAGGAAGGCTAATATGGTGGCCGATGCCTAGAATAGGAAGGTCGCGAGTATAGGAGTCTTGCTTATATCCCATTGGGGAGAGACCGTTAGCATTGGATGTTCAGGCTTTTGCCAATTGATTCGTGAGGTTTGAAATTTTGGAGCCTATTCGGGTTCTTGCTTGCATGGTTCTCGGTTTTCTTTGTATGATCATATCTAAGGCACGTAAGTATGATGATCCTCACATGCTTGTCCTTAAGGAAACAGTGCTCCATGGTGATGCCAAAGAGGATTATATTGGAGATGATGGGGTGTTACTGATGCAGGGCCCGATTTGTGTGCCAAATGTGAATGGGCTACGTGAGTTGATTCTTGAGAAGGCCCATAGTTCGCGGTATTCCATTCATCCGGGTGCCGCGAAGATGTACTAGGATTTGAGGCAGGACTACTGGTGGAGGAGAACGAAGAAAGATATTGTGGAGTTTGTGGCTTAGTGTTTGAACTGTCAATAGGTGACGTATGAGCATCAGAGACCAGGTGGGTTGCATCAGAAACTTGATATTCCATAATGGAAGTGTGAGCGTATCACTATGGATTTTGTATTTGGACTTCATCGGACCTTGAAGAAATTCAATGTAGTGTGGGTTATTGTGGATAGACTAACCGAGTCTGCACACTTCTTCCAGTAGTGGCTACCTACTCTTCAGAGCAGCTAGCTCACATTTATATCTGTGGGATTGTTCATCTTCATGGTGTGCTTGTGTCTATTATCTCTGATCGAGGTACGCAGTTCACGTTGCATTTCTGGGGAGTTGTGTAGTGTGAGTTATGCAGACAAGTCGAGCTGAGCATGTAATTTGATCCCCGGATGAACGGGCAGCCCGAGCACTGTATTTAGATCTTAGAGGACATGTTACGTGCATGTGTTATGGATTTCAGGGGTTCATCGGATTAGTTCCTAATGCTCGAAGAGTTTGCCTACAACAACTGCTGCCAATAGAGTATCATATGGCTCCTTATGAGGCCTTATATGGGACTCGATGTCATTATCTAGTTGGTTGGTTTGAGCGAGGGGAGGCTAGAGTGCTGGGCATTGATTGGTTCGGGATTCCCTAGAGAAAGTCAAGTTGATTAAGGATTGGCTTCGTACAACACAGTCCAGGTTAAAATAGTTATACTGAGCGGAGGGCTTGTAATGTAATATTCATGGTGGGAGAGAGAGTTCCGCTTAGAGTTTCACCCATGAAGGCTATGATGAGGTTTGGGAAGAAGGGCAAGTTGAGCCCTAGGTATATTGGTCCTTTTGAGATTCTTCAGAGTGCTGGTGCGGTGGCCTACTGACTTGAATTGCCACCCGACTTATCGGGAGTTTATCTAATTTTTCATGTTTCCATGCTCCAGAAGTATTATGGTGATCCGTCGCATGTATTAGATCTTTGCTCAATCCAATTGGACAAGTATTTGACTTATGTTGAGGAGCCAGTGGTTATCTTGGACTGGCAGGTCTGGTAGTTGAGGTCAAAGAACATTGCTTTAGTAAAGGTTCTATGGAGGGGTCAAGTAGTCGTGGGGGC
The DNA here is from genome assembly GCA_002018475.1 of Nicotiana obtusifolia. NCBI lineage: Eukaryota > Viridiplantae > Streptophyta > Magnoliopsida > Solanales > Solanaceae > Nicotiana > Nicotiana obtusifolia. The sequence continues at coordinate 89,205 of MCJB01051719.1, forward strand.
GATCTGCGAGACCGAGCACAACATGCAAAGTCGTTATCATCACCTTTTTGGCACTTCAGGTATTTCTCTATGCACGTTCAAGGACCAACATTTGTCTTAAGAGGGGGAGAATGTAATGTCCCGGTTGGTCATTTTGTGTATTCGAGCCGCGTTTCCCCTTTTGAGATTCTCGTACGTGTATTTATTATCTATGATGTGTGGGGATGGTTGGTTTTGTTTCGAGGATGATGTGAAATTAGTTGGACCCTTTGGTTCATAGTTTAGAATCTTAAGTTTGAAATGTTAGCTGATGTTTGACTTTTTGAAAATAACCTCAGAATGGTGTTTTGATGGCTCCGATAGGTTCGTATTGTGATTTTAGTCTTCGGTATATGTCTATAATTAAATTCAGAGGTCCCTAATTGATTTTACTTGTTTTGCTGAATGTTGGCAATATGAGGTTTAGAAATTTCCTTTGGTTTAACGGTAGGTTGACTTTATGGCTGTCGGGGTCGGACGCTTGGTTGTGATTCAAGAGGTTCTTGAGTTTTCCTTTTGAATTTCATGCGTTTTGATATCCAATTTTTGGTTTCAGATGTTATTTGGGTGCTTTAATTGCACGAGCGAGTTCGTATGATATTTTTAGACTTATGTGGATGTTTGGTATGGAGCCTCGAGGGCTCGGGTGAGTGTCAGACATTTTTTTGATTGGTTTGAACTCTTTTTTAGGTTGCTGGTGAGCTGGTGCTCCAGATATCGCAATTGCGGGCACCAGCATCACAGTTGCAAATTGGATAAGAAGGGGATGGTATCGCATTTACGATGCCTTACTCACATATAGGCTTAGGCTTGGTAGGTCGTATTTGCGACCATTTGGTCGCATTTGTGGAAGGGACAAACTTCACAAATGTGAAGTCAATGTCGCATTTGCCACATTTCCCTTGGCTATCAAGCGCCGAATTTGTGAGCTAATCTTCGCGTTTGTGAGGGTTTGCAGTTGCGAACCCAGTGTCACAATTGTGACTTCTGCACCTGAACAAACGGACTGAAGAAATGGGACTTTGTCTCATTTTCATATTTTGGAACCCTATAGTAGGTAGGCAGTTTTGAGGAGGGATTTTCACCTGTAACTATTAGGTAAGTGATTTTTATCAATTTTAAATTTCATTACATGATTATTTACGAGTTTTAACCTCTAATTCAAGGAATTTGAAGAGAAATTTTGGGAAATTATGTCTATGTTTTGAAAAATGAAATTTTGAGACTTGAGAGTCGAATTGAACTTAGATTTGAAATCATAACACATATATGGACTCCTGCGGTTATGGGTAATTGAGATCTACCATTGGACTCAGGTTTTGACTCAGGAATTGCGTAAAGATCTTAGCTTTATTAATCGAAATTTGTTTCTCTTGCTTTGTTTGATGATATTAAGTCATTTTTTGTTAGATTTGAGCCGTGCGGAGGCAAATTTTAAGGTTAAAGCCATTTTTGAGTGTTGATATTGCCTAGTTGAGGTAAGTATCTTGCCTAACTTCGTGTAGGGGAACTACCCATTAGGGTTTGGTTTACTTGTATATTTGAATTATGTGGAAGACATGTATGTGAGGTGACGAATGTGTACACGGGCCTGTATGTAAAAATTGACCGGTATAGAGTTTTCTGTTACTTATAAGCATTTAATTGAAGCTGCTATTATTCAGTCTATCTTTCATTGTCATGTTTATTCATACATGCTTCAATTGACGTTTTTGTTACATGTTCTATTTTTTATTATCGAGGTTACTCATGTATGAATTTATTAGCAGTTGTTATTACATGCTATCGTTTCCATTGTTGAATTATTCTCATACATTTAGTCATGGTTTCTATTTTATGCTATCTCTTTTATTGTTGAGCTTCTGTTATGCATTTGAATTTGAAGTTGTCATTCCATGGAAATACCTTCATTGTTGGGTTTACTGAAGATGTAGTTATTGAGAGCTATTAACACGTTTGTGGTTGAAGTTGTTCATTATTGAAATATCTTTCCTTGTTGAGTTGTTTCTTGTTCACTCTATTGTTATTACGATTCTTCTACACATTGTGGTTGAGTCGCAGGCTATGTGTTGTAGTTACATTGGTATTGTTGATTTTTGCAATGTTGTGGCATATGTGCACGTGTGGTGCCAGTTGATTATTGTGGTGTCATATTGATGCGCATGCAGCGATATAAGGGTGGTGCATTGATGCGCATGCAGCGATATAAGGGTGGTGCATTGATGCGCATACGACGAGATAAGGTGGGATTTATGCCCATGTTGGTAATAAGGAAATTACTTGAAGCCATGCAGCGAGATAAGGGGGCTAAAAAGACCGAAGCTATTTTGGAAAAAATATATTTAAAATAAATGCAAGGCTCATGCAGTGATATAAGTAAGAATGTGATTGTGACTTGTGAAATGTGAATATGAGGTGTGGTAGCTCGGTGTGACTCTTGTTGTAGATTCTATGTTGGAAAGGCTTATGATTTGAACGGTTATTGTTTTGTTTCCTTACCTCATTCCGTTCATACTTTGATTGTAATTGGTTACTTGTTGTCTTTATCATATGTGTACTATTTGTTGTAATTTGTTGTTTTTATTTCCTTTTGTTTGCCTTGTATTGATAAATTGTTGTATTGTAATTTATTACGTTTAATTCCCCGTTGTTAGATCATATTAATATTCTACCCCGGTTTCTAGTCTAGTAGGTGTCTTGACCTGACCTTATCATTACTATGCCAAGGTTAGGCTTTGTACTCACTGGTACCGTTGTGCTACACTCATGCTACGGTTCTGCACATTTTGGTGCAGACCCAAGTACTTCTGCTCATGCTGAACGCCAGTGAGTTGACGCGACTTTGCGGAGACATAAAGGTATACCTGCTTGAAGCTCGCAGGCCTCGAAGTCACTTTCTGCTGTTGTCTCTACTACTGCTTATCTTCATATCAAAACAGTGTTGTATTTAGTGATTCCTAGTGTACTTATGTAAAGCTTATAACTCTGTACCACCGGTTTGGGATTGTTTGATTGTGGTTCGACTTTTGTTTTATTATAGTATTTAACATTTTTAATTAATATCTTAGTCATTATTTCTGTTAGATTATCAATGTGTGTTAGGCTTACCTAGTCATATAAACTAGGTGCCATCACGACTGCATAATGTGAGATTTCGCGGTCGTGCCAGCTATCAAGCTCCTTTCTTGGTCTTGAATAACGATCCTTCCTTCCAGAGTAAGGTGATAACCTATGTTGCATTGGGCCCTACGAGCATGATCGATACATGGATTGTGTATTGGGTCGATACATGGATTGTGTATCGAGTTTTAGTAATACATGGATTATTTATCGGGTTTTAGTGATAAATTGATTGTTTATCCAGGTACATGGATCGTGTACCCGTTATGGTGTGTAATAGAGTTTGAGCATACATAGACATCTCTGATTCATCTAGAAGCATTCATCTAAAGGCTAACTGTTGCATGTCACTTATATTTTTCTAGTTGGGAGCCTGGACTCTGCTAATTGAAGTATCCCATATTTTAATACCGAATCTGAGTAGCATTATGGTTATCTTTTGAACTGTAAAAGCATGCTTTATACTTTTTGACCGTTTTACATTCTTGATTGCAGTTGTTCATTTTATACTGTTTCAGTTCTAAGCTCTGTTATTTATATAGGTATTGCAAGTATCTTGATTCATATTGCCTCTCCATTACTTCTTCGAGGAGACTTGATACTTACTGAGTGCCAATTGTGGTGTGCACATACTATGCTTCTGCACATCATTTTGTGTAGACATTCAGGTGAGTACTACCAGAGCCTCTCAATGAGCCTAGGTATTCGCCCAGATGCTGACACTCAATTTTGTCCATCCGTATTTAAAAAATAACTTCTGCAGGCTTCCTATCCATGAAAAGATAAAATATAGTATTTTGCTCATTTTTTAGCTTTAATGCAATTTTGTTGATAATTATTCAAATTTTTACAAAATACAGAAATTTTTATGATTTTATTGCAGTAAGTTAAATATTACAACTTTTGTGCATTTTCTAAAAATTCAATATAACTTTTTGATAATTGTCCTATTTTTCAAATAATAGAATTTTCAATCAATTTTTGTCTTTTAAAAATAAATGCAATAATTACTGTAATATTAATGTAGTAGCTGACATTTTCAAAAAATACTGCAATTCATATATTCTATAATATAATTATATTTTAAATTTTACAACACAACCTATTAATTAAAAGAAAGTCTATATAACTTATTTCAAAATACGAATCGGATCTAGTCAAATCCATTGTCTCGTCAACATTACGATGTGGCAAGACATCAAGATATGAAAAGACACCTTGATGTGACTTGGTGTGACTTGATATGACATGACTTTCTTTTGTCCAACTGGTAAATTTTTTATCCAATGAGGAAAGACTATTCTTTGTCCAATTCCAAAGCTTAACTAGTAAGCAAAATAAATTACAATGATACATACATATACATAGATAAAATAAAGAGTACACAGTACTCAGCCAATGGTTTTTGTCCACGGTTTTCAAAGATAGCGGTTTTATATTTTGACCACATGTTTTCTTTTTATTTTACTTTTATTTTTTTACTTAAATGAGGTCCACAAAATTTTTACACGCCTACTGTATTAAACATATACACACGACACAATTACACGATAATTTTTCAAAAGCACGAAAACCCTAATATCTTTAACTCTCACCCTCTCACACTCTCAGCTGAAAAATCTCTCACTCTAAAAAATAAGAGCCAACTGCCTCCAAGGTCCTCTCTGAAATAGTCGGCGATGGTGCCGGAATCAGTGCGACCTTCCTGCTTTCGTCTCGTCTCTCACCTGTTGTCCTCTATTGAGAGGCGTTAGCAACGATGACCCGTCGCTTAGACTGCCGGAGTTAGATCGGAAATGGCCTAATTCTATCCAAAGCAACAAGATCTGATGAACTTGCTTCTTCATTTTTCTTTGATTTTACACTCGAGGATATTGATTTTAGCTCTCATATTTGGGTGTATTACAGTGAACGGTGACTGATCAGAATTTTGCCAGAAAAGTTTTTTGGTGAGATTTGTTCTCTAGTTCCCCCTACGACGCTACTTTGGTGTCTTATTGGTGGAAGTAGTGTTGTGATTCTGTTTGTGTCATTTGTCTTCGCTGGAATTCATCACGGGCGAGCTATTATTTGCTACTGATGGTTGGCTTGTCTTTACCTTTTTTGTGTCCGTTTTGCGACTGCTCAATCCTATTAATTTTGGCACTAAAATTAATTTTGATGTGGGCATAGTTGTGCTTTGATTGGTATCTTTGGTGACCTCTCTTTATTCTGTCCATGGATGTTAGCTGTTTTCGCTGATTTTGTCATGGTTTTTTTTTATTTGGTTTCTATGACGGAAACTTTGTCAATATGTTATGCTAAAAAAATCATTTCCTAAAGTCCACGAGGATTAGCTACTATTTGTGATGATATGTTCCAAAGGCTGAGATTTTCCATTTTTGCTAACTGTTTGAGCTTGATACTACTATAGGCTGTCCGTTGATGCTATTTGGTCAAACTACATATTTGTCACAATTTTGGCCGTTTCCTTTGACTGTCGGATTTAGTTAAACCAATGTGATATTTGATAAAGGCAGATGAAAATATTCTCCGAATTATTGAGGCCACGACCCTCCGAAGGAACCTCTGAACCGGGCTTGAAAATAATGAGGCGGTGGCGAAAGCTAAAGAAGAAATTAAAGATGAGAACACGACAATCCGCACATTGAAAGGAAACACGATTGGCAACCATAGCTGCAACCATGTTGCTGTTTGCATTCTAATATCTATTTTCTACGACATACACTCTCCGAGCCTCCCAAAATTTTTTTAAACGATTTTCAAAACTGTTTTTTTCAAATACATTTTTAAACAGTAAATCATTTCATAACACGCCATATTTAATATTTTTTTACTATATATTATTTACTAACAATTGTATTTCTCTTCTTCGCTGGGTACTATAATGTGGATTCGCTTTCGAAAGATGACACTCGAAGGAAAATCAAATGCGTATCCCCGTCAAATTGCTCGTACCATACTTCCTGTCCTTATTGAGTCTATTCTTAAACAGTTAATTGAACATAATGTAATTGAAAGTAATTAACTTGTTTTAGTTGAATTTGTTGTTCAATGGTCTATTGTTCGTTATTGAGTTATTTTCCCAATTTACGTTTTGTTCATATTGAGATTGTATACACATCGTGGTTGAGCCATGGGCTATGTGTTGTGGTGATATTGGTATTGTGGTCCTGCAAAAGTCGTGGCCTATGGGAACTTTTGGTACGAGTTGATATGTTGTGTTGTTGTGATTTTAGCACATGCGAACTTGTTGTGTGGCGATTGTTGTTATGCGGAGCATAAGGGTGCATCTCACTGTTCTTGACTGTGTAGAGTGATACAGGAGCCTATTGTGTTATTGTCTGGGCGGAGCAATACGGGTGGCTATTATGCAGAGTGATATGGGAGGTTGTTATGTTAAATGTGTGGACGGAGCGATAATGGTGGCTATTATGATGTTGTCAATACGGAGAGATAATGGTGGCTATGTCATGGATGATATGTGATGGACTGGGGGCATAATGTTTATGATATTCTTGTGATTGTGTGATTTTCCTTGTGTATGTCATGTACCTTACGTGATTTGTTGTGTCGCTTCCAATGAGGTACTCGATGTCTTTGATATTACTTGTTCACTTGCACTGTAATAGTGCACTATAAAAAGCATACATAGTAGCATGCCATTAACACCGGTTCAGGAGTATGAAAGTTGACATTCATTGATCATGCCTATGTGTCCTTGTAATAACTTCTTCCATTGTGATATTGAGACTGTGACCGTGCCAGGCAGATTGTGATTGTGAGCCTGTGACCATGCCGGGGGGGATTGGGATATTAGCATGTGAGTTGTTTATGCGGTTGTCATTTATAATGTGGGCACAAGGTGCGGAATGATTTTATGGTGAAACTTGTGTTAGAACGGTTTGGCTATTCAACTGCCGTTTATTTTCCTTAAGTGGTTTCAATGGTATATTTATGGTGCTTGAATTACTTCATGTTTTATATCAAATTTTTATTGTCTTGTTGCCAATTACTAATTCTTATTTCTATTAATAGCTTTATACTTATATATTGCACATGTTTTATGACTAGTAGGTGTCTTGACTCGTACCTCGTCACAACTTCACCGAGGTTAGTCTTGATAAGTACTGAGTTCCGACCATGGTGTACTCATACCACACTGTGCAGATCGAGCTATTAGACATAACGGTCTATGGCAGTGTTAGCTTCTTGATCGCTAGGATTCAAGGTAGAGCTGCTTGGTCGCCGTCGTCCCTTGGATTCTTTTTTCTTTTGGTAGTACTGTCAATTTGCTATCCGAATTGTATTGTATTCCTATTTTGAGACATTTCTATGTATTCATATACAGTTCGTGACTTTGTACTACAAGTCTTGAGATGTTGTTGTGATTATTGTCGCATAGGCTTGTGTCACATTTATTTCTGTATCTATATTAAACTTTGTATTGAGATATCATTTATAGCTGGTTTAACTATTAAACGTAATTGGCTTACCTAATCTTAGAGACTAGGTGCCATCACTATGCCTAAGGTGGGATTTTGGTTCGTGACATGTTGGTATTGGAGCACTATGTTCATAGGTTTTACGGGTCACGAGCAAGTTTAGTAGAGTCTTGCAGATCGATACAGAACTATTAGGATAATTCCACTTCTTTCAATCTTGTCATGTGGATTCAATTCTTTTGAAGTTTTAGCTTTTGAATTTTTATTCTCTCGCAGATGGTGAGGACATACACTACCGGATCAGCTGAGCAGACACTCGTGCCCCGCTAGAATCGTGAGAGACCGGGGCCAAGGTAGAGGCAGAGGAGGAACACGTGCCGCAGCTAGAGCACCTGCCAGAGCAGCAGCAAAAAGACACCAATACCTCCGGTTAGGGGACATGCACCGGATGTTCCTGCTGCTACACCGGTACTTCAGGAGACTTTAGCGCATTTCTTATGCATGTTTGGAACATTGGCTAAGGCGGGATTGATTCCGGTTGCACCAGCCACTTCACCCACTGGGGGAGATGCTCAAATTCCCGCCGCTTGTACTCCAGAGCAGCGGACTCACATTGATCAGGTTCCGAGTGTTATGCTGGTATAGCCTGTTATTCCGATTCAGCCTGAGGTCAAGCCAGGGGCATTAGAGGAGGTGTGATCCACCCACTTTTAGTGGCAAATTTATCGAGGATGCATAGGGTTTTTGAAATAAAGGTCACTGTATTCTCCACACCATGGGTATTGTGGAGGTGAGTAGAGTTGCTTTTACTATACTTCACCTGTCAAGAGCAGCATTTCATTGGTGGCAAGCTTATGAGGAGGGTATGCAAGATGATACGACACCACTTACTTAGACTCGATTTTCAAAGATATTTTTTAGGGAGTTTATCCCCAAATCCTCAAGGATGCGTAGCGAACAGAGTTCGAGCATCAGCGCCTGGGCACTATGACAGCGTCGAAGTATGCCATCAATTTCAGTGTGTTATCCGACATCCACCTACCTTGTTCCAACAGCGAGAGTGCAAGTCTGCATATTTTTCGAGGGGCTCAAGTATGGTCTTAGATTCCACATGGCTCAGAAGTTAGAGACTAATACTCTATTTCAGCAAGTTGTGGAGATTGACAGGAGGTTAGAGCGTATTCGGGGTGAGGAGAGGGAGGATAAGGAGGCCAAGAGGTATCCAGGTTCTAGAGGATTCAGTGAATTTTACTCTTTAGCTATGACCTATCACGACGGAGGCTCAAGTAGTCCACTAGTCTAGTCCGTAATTTAGACTACGCATGGTGCTCCAGCTAGTTAGGGACCTCAGGGTACTTATATGGGGTAATCATGATTTAGTGCACCACCTGCACCGGGTTCATACAGCAGTTATTCTAGTTATTCGGCACAAACTTATTACTAGCAGCCACGCTCACAAAGAGGTTGTTATGAGTGTGGCGATACTAGGCACATCATGAGAGATTTTCCCAGGCTCGGGAGAGGTGGATTTTATCAGGGCACTCAGGCAATAGGCTCCATTCCAGTTGTTACTCCACCTTTACGGCCAGCTAGGGCGGAAGACAGGATGGTAGAGGGCGTCCTAGAGGGGACGGCCCGGCCCATCTATATGCTTTCCATGGTAGGGATGAGGCCGCTGCACTAGATGAGGTCACTAAAAGTATGGTTTCGATTTTTCATAGAGGAGAATTAGTCTTATTTTGATGTGGTCATATTTATCGGTATGAGTGCTCCTATCATGCTTTATATATGGATGTGTTTCATCATTCTTGTACATTGCATATGTGTTTGCACCCGTTCAGAGATTCTATAGTGGTAGACCGTGTCTATCCTTTTGGTTTGTTCACTGTTGAGAGTTATGAGACTAGGATGAACTTCTGTTACTTAATATCATACGTTTTTATGTGATTTTTGAATGGTTAGGCTACTAGTTGTTATTTAGGTGCCCTACATGTATGGGAAGTCTGTTACGTGTTGTGGTTTGGTTATATGCGATTGGTTTAGTAGAGTGTTTTAATTGTTGAGATATTTACCTTACTTGTGATTCCGAGTGGAGGATGGGAACCCAATGTTCTTTGTGGTTTGATATATTTTAGCCGGTCTACGTGCCGCGGTGGAGTTATATTAGGATGATATCCTTACGATTAGTCCATATGGTTTTGTTTCTCCCTTGTGGAATGGATTTGTAGTCTGATATCGATGGGGAGTTATACCCGTTTGGCTTGTTTGATAGTCCTCTTATGTGTTTCTCTTTCCATATTTAATCATATTCGAGTTGTGCTTATGAGTTTAGATTGCAAGGTATGTGCCCAGGTGGTTTTGGGTAAGACTTGTTGATTTGGGTGAGTGTTTATGATATCATCATGTTTTCTACATCATAAGAAGAGTTGGGAAGGACTGAGACATGGTTCTAGCTGATATGAGGTTGTTTACTGGTACCGGGTTTGGTAAAGGATAGTATTGCGATTGAATTGTTGCTATGGGTGTGTGAGTGATGTGTTACGTCATGTGCTTATACCTAGTAGGCGTATGCTTGAGCTATTGCAGTGAGTTGAGATTGACACCATGTGTTTATGTGGGCATCGGGTCTTTGATGGATGATCGAATGTTGAAAAACTTAGTTCTAAGGCTTTTTGGTTTGGGTAGAAGGAACAATCTTCTGTTGAAGTGGTGTTGTCGGACTTATGTGGATTGGAGTGACGTGGTATCACCCGTGAGTATGTGTATGGCGAGTTCATTCAGTGATTTAATGGCTTCAAAACGGTTCTTGGCATGTTCGAGGATGAACGTTTGTTCCACAAGGGGAGAATGTAATAACTCGACTGGTCATTTTTAGAATTAGTGTCATGTTCGGTGGTTTATGGTCTTGAGCATCTTCGTATTGTGTGTTTTCACTTGTGTGTATGGTCAGATCTTGTTTTAGGATGATTCAGGATTGAATTGGACGAATGAATCTTATTTTAGAAGCATACATGGTAAGACTCGACCAGAGTTTGATTTTTGTGTAGACGACTTGGGAATGGTGTTTTGATGAATCCAATAATTTCGTATGCTGATTTTGAAATTAGGTGTGTATCCGTATTTGGATTTGGAGGTCTGTAGGTTGATTTGATGCATTTTGGAGAAAGTTGAAAAGTTGAAGGTTTGGAAGCCTGAGAAGTTTGACCGAGAGTTGACCTTGTTTATATGAGGTTCGGATTTTGATTCTGGGAGTTGTTATAGCTCCGTTGTGTCATCTGGGACTTGCATTCAAAAATTGAGGCCATTTTGGGTTGATTTGAGATTATTCAGCGCGAGTTGTAGAAGTTGAATGTTTATTAGTTCATAAGGCTTGAACTGAAGTGCGATTCGTAGTTTTGTTATTTTTTGATGTGATGTGAAGTCTCTAGCAGGTCCATTATTTTATGTAACTTGTAGGTATGTTGTGACGGAGTCGTGGGGCCCTCGGGTGTGTTTCGGATGGGCTACGGGCCACTTCCCCCTATTTTGGATTATTGTTATAATATTTGGTGTTCTTACATGCAATAGCGAGTCGATTGCCACATTCGGGTAGGGCTTTTGGGAGCCACGATCTGTTTCTCTTCGGGTTCGCAAACATGGAGAATCATTCGCGTCGTTGTAGGTATGCAACTCTTCGCGAACGTGGGCATCATTATGATTTCGCTTACAAGGGTAGCCTTGGATTGGTTATCACAAACCTTGATGTTCGCGGTTAGTACTTCGCATTCGCGTAACTGTTCCTTGTTGGGCTTCATCTTCGCGACCTCGATATCGCGTTCGCATAGGGTCTTTTGGCAGCTTATGATTTTGTGCTTCGCGATCGCGAAGCATGTTCCGCAATCACGAATAGGAACATTTGGGGAGACTTATAAGTACTCTATTTCGAGGATTTTTGTTATTTATCACATTTTTAGTCAAAGAACTCATATTTGGGAGATACTTTAGGGGATTTCACCATTTTGACTGGGGTTAGTATTCTCGACTCAGATTTGGTTAGATTTGATAATTGCATCTTTATTTTTATCATTTAATTACTGATTTTGAATTGGAGAAATTGAGGATTTTTGCAAAAACTCTCTAAAATACTAAATGATGTTTTGAAGGTCGATTTGAGGTCGGAACTGGATGATTTTGGTATAGTTGGACTCATATTGGAATGGTGTTCGAATTTTGCTAATTTTTTCGGGTTCTGAGGTGCAGGCTCAAGGTTGACTTTTTATTTTTTATTAAAGATCGAAGTTTTATTATCCGGAATTAGTTTATATGGCTTTTATATGATATTAAGTTATTTATGCTAGATTCGAGTTGTACAGAGGTTTTTCACACAGGAAGGTCTATTTAGAATATTTACGTAGCTTCTTTGAGTTATGTATCTTGCCTAACATTCTATGGGTGACTACCCCTTAGGATTTGGGTTGATTATATTATTTGAATTGTATGAAAGACGTGTACGCAAGGAGATGATAACGTACTCGGGCTTATATGTGGAAATTGACTAGTTTATACTCTTAGGCTTCTTTCATGTATTTATTTGAAGGTGATAGCACATGTTATATCTTTTTTTTGGTCATGTTTACTCTTACATGCTTTATTTGAAGTAATTAGAAAATTTCATATCTTTTACTTGTCAAGTTTTCTCCTATGTGCTCTATTTTAACTTGTTACCTCTTTTATTGTAATGTAGCCTCCTTTATTGTCAATTTATTCTTAATTAAAACCGTTGTTAAAGGATATCCAATCGTCGTTAGGTTATTCTCATGCATTTACACGTAGTTGCTATTTCATGACCATCTATTTCTTTGTTAGCTTATATCATTCAATAGGATTCGAAGTTGCCATTTCATGGAAGTATCTTTATTATTGAGTTTATTGTTAAACAGTTAATTGAAGTTGAAGTTATTGGAAGTCGTTAACAGTTGAATCTGTTGTTTAGTGGTGTATTGTTCATTGTTGAGTTATTTCCCCCCATTTTATTTTTGTTGCTATTGAGATTTTTACACATTGTGGATGAGTCGTGGGCTATGTGTTTTAGTGATATTGGTATTGTTGTTGTGCAAAGGTTGTCCTGTGGGCACTTGTGGTACGAGTTGATATGTCGTGTTGTTGTGATGTTAGCACATGCAAATTTGTTGTGTGGATTGATTGTTGTTATGCGACGCATAAGGGTGACATCTCAGTATTTTTTACTATGCGGAGTGATACGAGAGACTATTGTGTTATTCTCTAGGCAGAGCGATTCAGTTGGTTATTATGCAGAGTGATACAGGAGGCTATTGTGTTAAATATCTGGATTGAGCAATAAGGGTGGCTATTGTGATGTTGTCAATACGGAGAGATGAGTGCGGCTATGTTAGGGATGATATGTGATGGCCTGGGGGCATAATGTTGGTGATATTCGTTTGCTGGTATGGTTTTCCTTGCGTAGGTCATGTACCTTAAGTGACTTGTTCTGTCGCATCCAACTAACTACTCGATGTCTTTGATATTACTTGTTCACTTGGACTGTAAAAGTACACTCGCACAAGCATACACCGTAGCAGGCCATTTACACAAGTTAAGGAGAATGAAACTTGCCATTCATTGATCACGCCCATGTATCCTTGTATTATCTGCTTCCATTATGATATTGAGCATGTGACCATGTCGCGGATTGTGATTATGAGCATGTGAACTGAAACGACCCGATGTGTCGTAGGAACAAAGGTAGTACTAATTGTTTAGATTTGGTTGCCTAAGTGCAAATTCCCCTTTGTAATCATGCAATTTTAATATTCTTGCAGGGTATGAGGTATAAGAATTTGAATAAATTAAGAAAAGAGTTCAAAAAATTAAAAAATGCAAGAAATGCGATTGCATTTCAGATATGCGAACCGCATATCTTGCACAGGCATCGCAAAGTGAAACAGAAACCTGGGCATAAAACCAGGTCAGGAATTGCAGTCAGTATGCGATCGCATACTGGAAATGCGGACCGCAAATTCCACTTAATGGATTGCAAAGTGGAACAGAGGAATTGGGCAAACTTTACGTCAAAAATGCGACGAGAATGCGAACCGCATTTCAGATATGCGAACCGCAAATCTGATAGTAGGATCGCAGAGTGAGACAGAGTTTTGGGTCAAATGTTGTGTCAGAAATGCGGCCCAAATGCGGACCGCATATGTGTTTTGCGACCAGAATGCGATCGCATTCTGGCATCTGGCATTTTATTCCTGCTGATTTTTGACCCACTATAAATAGGGACCATAACCCTAACATGCAAAAACCCTCTGATTTTCGACACTACCTCTGTAAAACTCACCAAACCACCTTCAAACCCTAGCAAATCAACCTCCAAAATCACCTTAAAAGCAAACCCCAACATCTATTGCAAGAAAACCCCACTCTCTAACACCAAAGACCCAGCTCAAATTTGCTGCAAATTGTGCCAAGAATTTCAGCTGAGTTAAGGCACACTACCAAGCTGAAACTCCTTAACTCCAATTGAGTTCGCCTAAAGTTCGGGAGCGTTCATAGAAGGTTTGGCTCGAAGAATTTTTGGAAGACTAGGAAGTTCTTGCAAGATGAAGTAAGTGCTCGTTCTAACCTTAGCTTGAGGGATTAGGACTTACTTGTTATGTGCTACTTGCTCAAATGTTGGGGGTACAACGTATATGTGAGGTGACGAGTACTTATGCGTTGTTGTTGGGTTAATGCATGCGGGTGGTACTTGCTCGTTGTAATTTAATTCTTTGATCATAATACCCATGCTTACACTAGTGGAGATTGCTAATTTGATTGTTCTTTCCGCACTTATGGGCTATCTGTGATAATTGAGCATTTTTTCTGGAATAGGTATTGGTATAGTGGAACCATTGTTGACATAAAAGTTGATTTTTGCTTATTCTATCTCCCTGTTGCTATATGTGCATTGTTGTATGGTGAGATCGAGCGTTAATGCACGAAGGGTGATGCCGTGCCGAATTTACCATTTTATGGTGAGATCGAGCGTTAATGCATGAAGGGTGATGCCGTGCCGTATCTATCATTTTATGGTGAGATTGAGAGTAAAAGCACGAAGGGTGATGCCGTGCAGAATTTATCATTTTATGGTGAGATCGAGCGTTAATGCACGAAGGGTGATGCCGTGCCGTATCTATCATTTTATGGTGAGATTGAGAGTAAAAGCACGAAGGGTGATGCCGTGCCATTATTACTGTTTCATGGTGAGGTTGAGAGTAAAAGCATGAAGGGTGGTGCCGTGCAGTTTTATTCACTATTGTTGTTCATTTTGTTAGTTGAAGGTTTATGGACTGTTCTTATTATCATCCCCTGTTGTGGTATCATATCTTGTACTGCTTTTCGGGTGTGCCTCTCAATAAGATTTGTTAATTCTTTATTTGTGGTAATATTGCACACCTGCCCCTGGAGGCTACTGGTGGTAAAGGTGGCTTGTATTTCATTTCACTTTATTGTGCTTAAACTTATTGGTGTTAAAGGTTGAATTTCAGTTCCTTCTTAATTATTTCCAAATTGGTTGGTTCTACTTATCTGCTGTCCCGAGGTATACATCCCTCTTTCCCGTTTAAACCGTTTATGTACGTCTATTTTCTGCTATAGGTATATATACATATATATATATGCTTAACTGCAGAGGTCTATCTAGAGTCTGGTCCTAGCCTCGTCACTACTTCGCCGAGGTTAGGCCAGGCACTTACCAGCACATGGGGTCGGTTGTGCTGATACTACACTCTGCACTCTTTTGTGCAGATCCCAGTGCCGCAGGCTTCGATCAGTAGGAGGCTTTCTAGTCTCGATTCTCAGGCGACCCAAGGTAGTTCCGCAGACGTTCGTGGATCTTGGAATCTCCTGCCCTTTTTATTGTACCTGTTTGTCCTACGCATTTCAGAAACAGTATTTTGTTATTTCTTTAGAAACTTATTTGTAGTACTCTTAGACAGTTTGTGAAACTGTGACGCCAGATCTTGGGTAGTGTGTAAAGGATTGTGTATTGATGATGTTTGTAAAGTATGGAATTTAATTCTTATCGTTTGTTGATGTTACCATTCTTAGTTGATATTTTGTGCTGCAAGTGAACTCGTAAGTAGAAAAAGGATAAATAGTCCGGCTGATCGGCTTGCCTAGCTTTCACTAGTAGGCGCCATCACGACTCCCGAGAGGTGGGGAATTCGGGTCGTGACAGGTTGGTATCAGAGCCCTAGGTTACACGTGCCTCACAGTTCACAGACAACCTCGGTAGAGTCTGAGGGATCGGTACGGATACGTCTGTATTTATCCCCAGAGGCTACAGAGTTAGGAAAAACTCCACTTTTGATCATTCTTGTCATGCTATTTGCCTCTCAAATACTAATTGGATTCCTAGTCTGTTCTTTGGCAGATGGCGAGAACACGCGCTTCCTCGTCTACCGCTCCGCAGCCTGAGCCCCCAGCAATAGTTTCCACGCGGTACAGAGGGCGAGGTCGAGGTCGTGCTAGGGATTGAGGCGGTGGCAGGACTCAGCCTCTTGCAGCCACACCAATGGCGGAACCTCAGATTGATCTTGACGAGGAGGTTCCGACCCCAGCAGTTCCTGTAGGCCTAGCTCAGGTCCCTGAGGGGTTTATTGCTACCCCAGTCCTTCAGGACGCTTTGGTACGGTTGGTGGGCCTCATGGAAAATGTCACTAGAGCGGGTTTACTTCCTGTAGCACCAGCCACTCCTCATACTGGGGAAGGGGCTCAGACTACGGCTACTCATACTCCGGAACAAGTAGCTCCCCAGGCTCAGGTCCCAGCAGTTCAGCCAACTATGATGGTTAAGCCGGAAGCAGTAGCTCAGGCCGGCAATGGGGCAGCCATGTCCGCCAATGCTTTGTGGAGACTGGATCGGTTCACCAAACTCTTCACGACTACTTTCAGCGGTGCTTCTTCGGAGGATCCCTAGGACTTCCTATACAGTTGCCACGAGGTCCTCAGGAATATGGGTATTGTTGAGACCAACGGGGTAGACTTTGCGGCATTTCGCCTGTCTGGATCCGCCAAGACTCGGTGGAGGGATTACTGCTTGACTAGACCAGCCGGTCTGCCACCTTTAACTTGGGAACAGTTTATAGAGTTGTTTCTGGAAAAGTTTCTCCCCGTCACTCAGAGAGAGGCTTATCGGAGGCAGTTTGAGCGCCTTCAACAGGGGTCCATAACAGTTACCCAGTATGAGTCCAGGTTCATCGACTTGGCTCGACATGCCCTCATCATACTTCCTACAGAGAGGGAGAGGGTGAGGAGATTCATTGACGGTCTCATTCAGCCGATTCACCTTCAGATGGCTAGGGAGACTGGTAGTGAGATTACATTCCAGGAGGTGGTCAATGTGGCCCACAGAGTCGAGATGGTTTTGTCATATGGAGGGGGTCATGGGTCGGATAAGAAACCCCGCCATTCCGGCAGATTCATTGGTACTTCGTCTTGAAGCAGAGACTCATATGGTAGAGGCCATCTTCCTAGGACCTTCCAGTCAGCTCTCCAGGATTCTCACAGTTCTTCAGGTAACCGCGATTCTTTGGTGCAGTATTCCGATCAGCAGTCTATCAGTGCACAACCGCTACAGAGTTTCCAGAGTCGGCAGCTAAGGGCTTGTTACTTGTGTGGCAACACGAGGCACATTGCTAGGTATTGCCGTCGTGCTCTAAGCAATTCTCCACACCAGAATTCCCGTGTTGTGACTCAGGCACTAGATGTTCCGCAGCCCGCCCAGCTAGCTAGAGATGGAGGTAGGGGTGCCAGAGGTAGAGGTAGGGGTGCTGGAGGTGGAGCTCAAGTTGGTCGAGGTGGGGTTCAGCCAGCAGCAGGCCGTCTTAGAGAGGTGGCTCAGGGTGGTGGGGCCCAGCCCCGGTCTTATGCATTCCCAGCCCGGCCCGAAGCTGAGGCTTCAGATGCTGTAATTACAGGTACAATTCTGGTTTGTGATAGAGAAGCTTCAGTATTATTTGGTCCGGGGTCTACTTACTCATATGTCTCATCTTACTTTGCAACGTATCTGGTCATGCCTAGTGATTCATTGAGTGCTCCTATACATGTGTCCACCCTGGTGAGTGATTTCATTGTGGTAGATCGAGCCCATCGTTCCTGTGTTGTAATGATTGGGGGTCTTGAGACTCGTGTAGATTTATTGCTTTAAGACATGGTTGATTTTGATGTCATATTGGGGATGCACTGGTTATCACCTTACCACGCCATCCTGAATTGCCATGCCAAGACTGTGACCTTAGCATTATCGGGTATGCCCCGTTTAGAGTGGAAAGGGACTCATGGTCATTCCACCCGTAATATTATCTCATATGTGAAGGCTCGGCGCATGGTCGAGAAGGGGTGTTTGGCTTATCTGGCTCATGTTCGTGATTCCAGTGCTGAGGTCCTCTCTATTTAATCTGTGCCCGTGGTTCGTGAGTTTCCCGAGGTCTTCCCCTCCGACCTGCCGGGGATGCCCCCCGACAGGGATATTGACTTTTGCATTAATGTGACTCCGGGCACTCAACCCATTTCTATTCCGCCGTATCGCATGGCCCCGCCAGAGTTAAAAGAGTTAAAGGAGCAGTTGCAAGACTTGCTCGAGAAGGGTTTCATTAGACCCAATGTTTCACCTTGGGGTGCGCCTGTGTTGTTTGTTAGAAAGAAGGACGGGTCAATGAGAATGTGCATCGATTACCGGCAAATGAACAAGGTTACCATAGAGAATAAGTACCCATTGCCGAGGATCGATGATTTGTTCGATCAGCTCCAGGGTGCCAGGGTATTTTCGAAGATTGATTTGAGGTCGGGCTATCACTAGTTGAAAATTAGGGCATCCGATGTCCCTAAGACAGCTTTCCGTACCCGGTATGGGCATTACGAATTCCTGGTTATGTCATTTGGATTGACTAATGCCCCAGCGGCTTTTTGAGACTTGATGAACCGAGTGTTCAGACCTTATCTGGATTCGTTCGTGATAGTCTTCATTGACGACACCCTGGTATATTCCCGCAGCCAGGAGGAGCACGAACAACATCTCAGAGCGGTTGGGATAGTCGATTGTATGCTAAGTTTTCGAAATGTGAATTCTGGTTGAATTCGGTTACATTTCTGGGTCATATTGTATCGGTAGAGGGCATTCAGGTTGATCCGAAGAAGATTGAGACGGTCAAGAACTGGCCTAGGCCGGCATCAGTCATAGAGATCCGGAGTTTCTTGGGACTGGCAGGCTACTATCATCGGTTCGTGGAAGGGTTTTCATCTATTGCAGCCCCGATGACCAAGTTGACCCAGAAAGGTGCCCAGTTCAGGTGGTCGGATGAGTGTGAGACGAGCTTTCAGAAGCTCAAGACAGCTCTGACCACGACACCAGTGTTAGTCTTACCCACAGGTTCAGGGCCTTACACAGTTTATTGTGATGCGCTTGGTGCAGTGTTGATGCAAGAGGGCAAGGTCATTGCCTATGCTTCAAGGCAGTTGAAGGTTCATGAGAAAAACTATCCGGTGCATGATCTAGAATTGGCAGCCATAATCCACGCCTTGAAGATTTGTAGACACTACTTATATGGTGTGCCGTGCGAGGTGTTCACGGATCATAAGAGTCTTCGGTATCTGTTTAAGCAAAAGGAGTTAAATTTGAGGCAGAAGAGGTGGCTAGAATTGTTAAAGGACTGCGATGTCACTATCTTATAACACCCAGGAAAGGCCAACGTGGTGGCCGATGCCTTGAGTAGAAAGTCAGCCAGCATGGGCAGTCTTGCTTATATTCCGGTCGGTAAAAGACCCCTTGTTTTGGACATTCAGACGTTGGCCAATCGGTTAGTGAGACTGGACATTTCTGAACCTAATCGGGTATTAGCTTACACGGTCGCTCATTCTTCATTGTTAGAACGAATACGTGACCGGCAGTTTGATGATCCCCATTTGTGTGTCCTCAGGGACACGGTACAACGAGGAGGTGCCAAGCAGGTCACCTTAGGGGATGATGGGATTTTGAGACTACAGGGTCGAGTTTGTGTGCCCAATGTAGAGGGACTTCGGGAATTGATTCTGAAGGAAGCCCATTGTTCCAAGTATTCTATTCATCCGGGCGCCGCAAAGATGTATCGGGATTTGCGCCAGCATTATTGGTGGCGTAGAATGAAGAAGGATATAGTTGAGTACGTGACTCGGTGTTTAAATTGCCAGCAGGTTAAGTGCGAGCATCAGCAACCTGGTGGACTGTTCTAGAGAATTGAACTCCCCGAGTGGAAGTGGAAACGGATCACTATGGATTTTTTTTGTTGGACTTCCGTAGACCCGGAAGAAGTTCGACGCAATTTGGGTCATTGTTGACAGGCTGACCAAATTAGCACATTTCATCCCAGTGGCAACCTCCTATTCATCCGAGAGGTTAGCCGAGATCTATATCCGGGAGATTGTTCGCCTTCATGGTGTGTCGGTATCTATTATTTCGTATCGAGGTACGCAGTTTACCTCACGTTACTGGAAGGCAGTCCAGCGAGAGTTGGGCACCCAGGTTGAATTAAGCACAGCATTTCATCCGCAAATTGACGGACAGTCCGAGCGGACTATCCAGATATTGGAGGATATGCTCCGAGCCTGTGTTATTGACTTTGGAGGTTCTTGGGATCAATTTTTGCCATTAGCAGAGTTCGCCTACAATAACTGCTACTAGTCGAGCATTCAGATGGCTCCTTATGAAGCTTTATGTGGTAGGCGGTGTCGAACTCCGGTTGGGTGGTTCGAGCCGGGGGAGGTTCGGTTATTGGGTGCAGATCTGGTTCAGGAGGCCTTGAACAAGGTCAAAATCATTCAGGAAAGGCTTCGTATAGCTCAGTCAGGGAAAAAGAGCTATGCATATCGTAAGTCACGAGATATAGCCTTTATGGTTGGTGAACGGGTATTACTTCGAGTGTCGCCCATGAAAGGCGTGATGAGATTTGGGAAGAGGGGAAAACTTAGCCCCAGGTCCATTGGTCCATTTGAAATTCTGGATCGAGTGGGGGAGGTGGCTTATAGGCTTGCTTTGTCGCCGAGCTTATCAGCCGTGCATCCAGTTTTTCATGTGTCCATGCTCCGGAAATATCACGGCGATCCAACTCACGTGCTAGATTTCAGCACCGTTCAGTTGGACAAGGACTTGTCTTACGAGGAAGAGCCTATAGCCATTCTAGACCGGCAAGTCCGTCAGCTGAGATCGAAGAGTTTTCCTTCTGTTCGTGTTCAGTGGAGAGGTCAGCCTCCTGAGGCGTCGACCTGGGAGTCCGAGTCCGATATGCGGAGCCGCTATCCATATCTTTTCCCCGACTCAGGTACTTCCTTATCCCGTCCGTTCGAGGACGAACGGTTGCTTTAGAGGGGGAAAATGTAACGAACCAATGTGTTGTAGGAACAAAGGTAGTACTAATTGCTTAGATTTGGTTGCCTAAGTGCAAATTCCCCTTTGTAATCGTGCAATTTTAATATTCTTGCAGGGTATGAGGTATAAGAATTTGAATAAATTAAGAAAAGAGTTCAAAAAATTAAGAAATGCAAGAAATGCGATCGCATTTCAGATATGCAAACCGCATATCTTGCACAGGCATCGCAAAGTGAAACAGAAACCTGGGCATAAAACCAGGTCAGGAATTGCGGTCAGTATGCGATCGCATACTGGAAATGCGGACCGCAAATTCGACTTCCTGGATCGCAAAGTGGAACAGAGGAATTGGGCAAACTTTACATGAAAAATACAACGAGAATGCGAACCGCATTTCAGATATGCGGACCGCAAATTTGACAGTAGGATCACAGAGTGAGACAGAGTGTTGGGTCAAATGTTGTGTCAGAAATGCGGCCCAAATGCGGACCGCATATGTGTTTTGCGACCAGAATGCGATCGCATTCTGGCATCTGGCATTTTATTCCTGCTCCGATTTTTGACCCACTATAAATATGGACCATAACCCTAACATGCAAAAACCCTCTAATTTTTGACACTACCTCTGTAAAACTCACCAAACCACATTCAAACCCTAGCAAATCAACCTCCAAAATCACCTTGAAAGCAAACCCCAACATCTATTGCAAGAAAACCCCACTCTCTAACACCAAAGACCCAGCTCAAATTTGCTGCAAATTGTGCCAAGAATTTCAGCTGAGTTAAAGCACACTACCAAGCTGAAACTCCTTAACTCCAATTGAGTTCGCCTAAAGTTCGGGAGCGTTCATAGAAGGTTTGGCTCGAAGAATTTTTGAAAGACTAGGAAGTTCTTGCAAGACGAAGTTAGTGCTCGTTCTAAACATAGCTTGAGGGATTAGGATTTACTTGTTATGTGCTACTTGCTCAAATGTTGGGGGTACAACGTATATGTGAGGTGACGAGTACTTATGCGTTGTTGCTGGGTTAATGCATGCGGGTGGGACTTGCTCGTTGTAATTTAATTCTTTGATCATAATACCCATGCTTAGACTAGTTGATTGCTAATTTGATTGTTCTTTCCGCACTTATGGGCTATCTGTGAAAATTGAGCATTGTTTCTGGAATAGATATTGGTATAGTGGAACCATTGTTGACATAAAAGTTGATTTTTGCTTATTCTATCTCCCTGTTGTTATATGTGCATTGTTGTATGGTGAGATCGAGTGTTAATGCACGAAGGGTGATGCCGTGCCGAATTTATCATTTATGGTGAGATCGAGCGTTAATGCACGAAGGGTGATGCCGTGCCGTATCTACCATTTTATGGTGAGATTGAGAGTAAAAGCACGAAGGGTGATGCCGTGCCATTATTACTGTTTCATGGTGAGGTTGAGAGTAAAAGCACGAAGGGTGATGCCGTGCCATTATTACTGTTTCATGGTGAGGTTGAGAGTAAAAGCACGAAGGGTGGTGTCGTGCAGTTTTATTCACTATTGTTGTTCATTTTGTTGGTTGAAGGTTTATTGATTGTTCTTCTTATCATCCCCTGTTGTGGTATCATATCTTGTATTGCTTTTCGCGTGTGCCTCCCAATAAGACTTGTTAATTCTTTATTTGTGGTTATATTGCACACCTGCCCCTGGAGGCTACTGGTGGTAAAGGTTGCTTGTATTTCATTTCACTTTATTGTGCTTCAACTTATTGGTGTTAAAGGTTGAATTTCAGTTCCTTCTTAATTATTTCCGAATTGGTTGGTTCTACTTATCTGCTGTCCCGAGGTATACATCCCTCTTTCCCGTTTAATTCTGCTGTCCCAAGGTATATATCCCTCTTTTCCGTTTAAACCGTTTATGTACGTCTATTTTCTGCTATAGGTATATATACTTATATATATGCTTAACTGCACAGGTCTATCTGGAGTCTGGTCCTAGCCTCGTCACTACTTCGCCGAGGTTAGGCCAGGCACTTACCAGCACATGGGGTCGGTTGTGCTGATACTACACTCTGCACTCTATTGTGCAGATCCCAGTGCCGCAGGCTTCGATCAGTAGGAGGCTTTCTAGTCTCGATTCTCAGGCGACCCAAGGTAGTTCCGCAGACGTTCGTGGATCTTGGAATCTCCTGCCCTTTTTCTTGTACCTGTTTCTCCTACGCATTTCAGAAATAGTGTTTTGTTATTTCTTCAGAATCTTATTTGTAGTACTCTTAGACAGTTTGTGAAACTGTGACGCCAGATCTTGGGTAGTGTGTAAAGGATTGTGTATTGATGATGTTTGTAAAGTATGGAATTTAATTCTTATCGTTTGTTGATGTTACTATTCTTAGTTGATATTTTGCGCTGCAAGTGAACTCGTAAGTAGAAAAAGGGTAAATAGTCCGGCTGATCGGCTTGCCAAGCTTTCACTAGTAGGCGCCATCACGACTCCCTAGAGGTGGGGAATTCGGGTCGTGACATGAACATGCCGAGCGAATTGAGATAACGGCACGTGAGTTGTCCGTATGATTGTCATTAATAATGTGGGCAAAAGGTTCCGCGAGCATATGACTTCTATTTTGGGACTCGTGACTTGTGTTTATGAGATGAGGTATCTCGGAGCGATGTTGTGGTGAAACTTGTGTTAGAACGGTTTGACTATTCTATTGTCATTTGTTTTCCTTAATTGGTTTCATTGGTATTTTTACGGTGTTCAGATTAGTTCACTGTTTATATCACATGTCTATTTCCTTGTCGGCAAATACTTATTCTTGCTTCAATTATTAGCTTTATACTAATATACTGCACAAGTTTTATGACTAGTAGGTGTTTTGACTTGTACCTCGCCACTACTCCACCGAGGTTAGTCTTGATATTTACTATGTATCGACCATGGTGTACCCATACTACACTTCTGCACATTTTTGTGTAAATGCAGGTATTTGAGATAACAGACTCATGTAGAGTTTGCTTCTTGATTGCAAGTGTCACGATCGAAAATCCAGCCCGTTGTGATGGCACCTAACGCAACTGGCTAGCTAAGACAATGACAATAAAACACAATATAATAATAGTGATAAGAGTCAAAAATGAAATTACTAAATTTTATATCCTTAAGGACTGGTAGTACAAGTCATGAGCCACTAAGACATAGTTTTTACATAACTGAACAGAAATAATTACAACATCTGTTTGGAATGTAAACGAACAAAATCCGAATCTAAAGCTATCGAGGACAAGTAATTTCCATAACTCGAATGCTGGTACATCTACAATGCCAGCGCTCGCCATACACAGCAACAACAACACCAAGATTTGCACGGAAGATGAAGAAATGTAGTATGAGTACGACCAATCCCATATACTCAATAAGTATTCTAACTAATCTCGGGAAGGTACAAGAAGCAAGAACTTTGAATGATACTCACCAACGCCCTTACAATTCATAATTTCAAAAGTATAGAATAGATATAAGATCATGTTAGGAAAATATCAGGTATAACCACTTTGATGCTCAAAAGTCTTTGTTCTAAAGTGTTTTACTTAGTCAACAATCCAGCATATAGAGAAGATATGCACGTAAAGCAGGTAATAGTCAAGGAAGTTACAAGTAAATATGAAATTAAATAACCACAGGTTAGCTCGTTGTGGCGCGCAACCCGATCCAAACAATAATAAGCCAATAAGACCTGTTGCGGCGTGCAACCCGATCTAATAACACTAACTAGCTGTCTAAGAGTTCACATCAAATAGAAACCCATTGGTTTCTCACAATTCGCGTGTACAACATCAAGAGAGAAACATGAGAGGGTGACCCCAGGGGGATGTATCCTTATCAACACGCCCTTGCAAGGTCAAAGGCTAAAAATCATAATCCACCCGGCTTGGTCACAGGATCAATGTGATGGATCCGCCCTAGCGTGGTCATAGGCTATACCATAATCTGCCCGGTGTAGTCAAAGGCATCATAACACAATCCGTCCAGCGTGGTCACATGCATATCAACACAATCCGGCTGGCGTGGCCACATGCATAACAACACAATCCGCGCAGTGTGGTCATATACATAATAACACAATCTGGCTCACATGGTCACAAGCATAACAAAACAATCCGCCAAGCGTGGTCTCAGGCATCCAGTCCAATCATATCACACAGGAGCAAATAAACAAGAATACATGTATGTGATGAATGAATAACAAATTTCATGCTCCTGCATTGGATTGGTATAAATGATATGCTAAAGTTAGGCATGTGCAAAGGGTGCTACCATAGCTCAAATTTGCAATTTCATCACATAATAGCATTTATCATGTTCATTCAGGGATTAAACCTCTATGTAGCCTCAAACATGGCCCAAATAGTTCATAACAATGTTACAAATATGAGAAACATCATAGCTTAAAACTTAACCGTCAGTTCTAGGCTTATCATAGCCTAAGCACAACCCGAGCACGGATAAATACCCCCGGTGTTAGCACATGGGCTCACAACCCACCCATGTTACACCCATAGCACGCAACTGTCAAAAATAATTAAGGCAACTAGTGCCTCAACAATGTTTAGATAAGATACTTACCTCAACACAAATACCGAGCAAGCGAAACAGCAGTCTAGAAAAGCCTTCCCGCACGAATCAACCTCCAAACGGCTCGACACTAGCCAAAAGCAACTCAAATACATCAAATAATGCCAAATAAAACAAACTCGATGGATAAAGGTCGAATCTTTACTCAATTACTCAAAGTCAACCAAAACGCCAACCCGAGCCCGCACCTTAGAACCCAACTCAACACGCAAATTCCGACGACCCATTAGAATACAAGTAGAACCATACAAATTTCACTCAAATCCGACTCCTAATAGATGTTCAAAGCTCAAAAGTTCGCTTCAGGAAAGTTTAGACCAAAATCCCCAATTTGCCTTTTAGATCCACAACTTAAACACCAAAATCAAAGTTTAATGATGTCAAATAATCTAAAATGAGTCAAAAATAATTATCTCAATCCAAATCCGAATTCAAATCGGGCTCTAAATACATAAAATCACCCCCTTAAGCTTTAGGAAAAAAACCCACAAATCTCCAATCAAAACATGTATTAATTCATAAATTAACTAAATTAAGAATATTTAAAGTGCAAAGATCGAGGTTATATTCAGACCGCCATAGAAAAACGAGAAGAACGCCGCGAAAGTCGCCTCAAGTGGAGCTCTAGTACTCGTGATATGCACAATATACTTAATATACATAAAGCTTCCTAGTTGACAATATTCGTCCAAATCAATCCTGAATCACCTGAAGACTAAAACCGATGCTTCACACGAGTCATAATACGTCATATGAAGCTACTCAAGACTTCAAACAGCTGTATGAACTGCAAATGCTCAAAACGACCACTTAAACTTACCTTCGTCCTCGAAGGTGGTATAGCCATTCCAAAACTATCAAATCATTGTGTAGACTCATCACACATAACCGGGGGTGATCCCACATCACCCCAATCAATATAAGTCGGTCAACTCAACATAACCGAAGATTCTTCTTTCAACCTTAGTCCATAAACCTTGGAACCCAATTTCCATCATCGGGAATTCATTATAAGACCCACTTCTCACAACCATACACTCCATAAGTCCAAACAAGTTTTACCAAGCCATATCCATAACCCAAGATGTAATCACATGATATACCACATAACTCAAATACTCACAACAATATCTTCTGACTGCAATAGCTTCCCAAAACAAACCCGAGACCGGTAACAAACTCATATCTACTAAAACCTTGTTCCAACACTTCGTACACTACAAATGGTGAATGAAACACGTGGAAACACATAACCACCCATAAGATTAGCAAGTCGTGGGGCTCTCTCGCCTGATATAAATCATTACCAGATTGTAAACTGACTTTCGATATTATTCTCCAAAAATATCATAATCAAATCCGACATCACTTGTTCCTGCTCCAACGACCTCATGTCACCCAGTACAAGATGTTTGACTGACATGCCACACCAATACAATATTAGCCACATACCGTGCAATCCATGCACCAACAAGAAATAACGCAAATGTACCCAAAAATGGAAAGAGAATCCAAACACTGGTCCACATGAAATACCTCGAGCCGTAATGCTCAAAATGAACAGCACTATACAAATCAACAACAAGCACAGGAAGTGCATGAAATAACCACGAAGAAATGACTAACACAATATATCACAAACAGGAAAGACCATAGCCATAGTGCAATTAACCATTCGACATCCCAAGAATCATCTCACTTGAATTTCACCACAAGGCCCAAACGAAAACGCATCATGTGTGTAGCTAACCAGCCTATGACAACCCATTATCGCACAAAAGAGTATCACATAGAACATATCAGAATGCGAACAACTCAA
The DNA here is from genome assembly GCA_002018475.1 of Nicotiana obtusifolia. Classification (NCBI taxonomy): domain Eukaryota; kingdom Viridiplantae; phylum Streptophyta; class Magnoliopsida; order Solanales; family Solanaceae; genus Nicotiana; species Nicotiana obtusifolia. Next base: position 116,595 of record MCJB01051719.1, read on the forward strand.
GTATAACCGAATGACACATCCCTCAAAAATAACAGTGTTGAGTAATTAGATACGGCCCAATGTAGAATACACACCCTCATTAGGCATACCAGTGGCCTCAAAATTGATTCTGATCCTTCGGAAATCAGTAGATAACATTTCCAAATATCCACTAAACCTATCCACAACACATACCATCAGTTGGCTAACATGGCCATATCTTTGTAATCCGTAACAAAGAAACAATTTTCCTCTAAGACTCCCGGTCACCTAATCACAAGAATACAAAAGAATCACCAGATCTGATCTCTTCTCCACCACTCAAATGACTAACACGTCCTTCATACATAATCATTCCACAAGAAATACATCAATAATTCTTCTGTGCCACATAGCAAAATCCGAACATCATCAGTCAATCAATGATGTACCGGAGAATTTCGGCACATTTTGATACTAATTGCTTAGACTTTAACTTGTTTTACATGCAATTTCCCTAGGTACTTATGTAATTTTAGTGTTTTTGCAGTGTATGAGGTGAAAGGGCCCAAGAGCATGGAAAAGAGTTCAAAAAGCCACAAAAAGACAAGAAAAGAGCAGAAAAGCATGGCAGAGGTGGAAATGCGGTCGCTAATATCACATGCGAGCCGCATACTTCACATCAAGATCGCATATCAAGACAGACTTCTGGGCAAAATTTCACGTGAAGAATGCGGTCGCATCTGCGACCGCATAACTTATTTGCGAACCGCAGATTGCACAAAGAGATTGCAGACCACAACAGAATCTTGGGTGAAGTACAATTATTAAAGAATACGGTCGATTTTGCGATCGCATAACATATTTGTGAATCGCAGAAGCAATCGCAAACCAAGCATGAAGTCTACTAAAGGAAGAAAATGCGACGCAAGGTGCGGTCGTATTTCTGCAATGCTGACCGCAAACCATGAATGCGGTGAAGGCGAGACTGGGGTCATAATCTGCGATAGTCACGTCAAAAATGCGGACCACATTTCTGTTATGCAACATAAATGCGGTCGCATATCCAACTTCAGGGCAGATTCGACCCGAAGTTAGTCTCGATTTTTGGGCCTCTATAAATAGGTCTATTAGGGTTCTGTGGGGGCTATCTTGTCAGACTTTGGAGCTAAAGTACAAGGCTTGAATATTCCTTTCTTTTGGAAGCTTTTAGGTCAAGAATCTTTTACTTTGTAAGCTTTATGACAATTAATATTCTTTTGATTTCAGATTTTAGAATGAGTAACTAATTTCAAACACTAAGGTTGTGAACCTAAATGGGTGTGATTCTATTGGGTGTTTGATATTGAATATATATTTAACGGTTGATTGATATTTATTTACTTCTCATTCCTTAATCATTGTTGGTGGTTGCAAACATTAACAAACGCCATTAAATTCCATCTTTGCTTGGGAAAGCGGTGTAGAATTTGGTAGAAGTAAATATCAAAGACTCAAGGCTTTTAACCTTATTTAATAAAATCGCTTAGGAATAAGTGGGTTTTTATTTGGCATAAATTGATTGTTCTTAATCACAACTCTTTTATATTTGGAAAAATCATAAAGAGGAAATACTACCTAACTATTGGAAAATATTGGGTAATCACTTAGACATCAATTGCATATCAAAAGAATCATCCGTTAGAATTATATCATATTGACATCGATAGCATTACACTTCATTAATGGGGACACAACCTTGGTTTCTTTAATCATATTATTTATATTCTCAATATTAAAATTAGGCTTTATTTAAAACTAAGTTCAATTCATACTTCTGTTACGATTACCTGGATAGAATTACGACTGTAGTTGAGTAATACGCTAATCAAGTAAACTTTTCACACCTATTCCCTATGGGATTCGACCCCAACCTTGTTGGGTTAGTATATTTGACATCGACCGCTTACACTATTTATTATAGTGTAATTTGCGCGTAGCAAATTTTGGCGCCGTTGCCGGGGAATACGGTTTTGAAATTACTAATTAGTGTGTGCTTTACTGTACGTCTAATTCTACTCTATCACACTTTGTTTGTTTCGCTTGGTGTTGATAGGAAAATATGTCGGAATATGGTGACGATGTGGAGGTAGAAGTGGAAGGAAATCCTTTTGCGGATATTAAGGAGTTCATTGAGGATACAAATGATATTGTACCTCCTGCTATTGGAGCTGCAATTTTCAAGGTGGAACATGGGTTAATTCTTATGCTCAAAGCAGAGGGATTTTTTAGGAATTCCACTGATGATGATCCAACACAACATCTTAGAAACTTCTTGGGTGTGTGTGCAATGCATAAGCAGAACAATGTCTCGGATGATGCTCTAAGGTTGAGATGCTTCAAGTACTCTCTAGCTGGGGACGCAAAGAAATGGCTTTAGAATCTTCCTCCAAACTCCATTCATTCCTGGCCCGAACTTGTCCGAGCTTTCTTGTCTAAATGGTTCCCACAAAGCAAGAAGTCTGAGCTTCGGGATAAAATTTTCTTCTTCAAGCAATTACCGGGAGAACAACTACATGAGGCATGGGATCGTTTCAAGTTATATTTGGTGAGGTCTCCCAACCATGGTTTCCCGGATTCTATTTTGTTGGAGAAATTCTACATGGGCTTGAATCCGATGAACCAATCTATAGCCAAGGATGCAGCTGCCGGATCTTTCATGGACAAATCATTCGCAAGGGTTAAACAAATACTTGAAAAAATAGCAAAGCATAATCAAGCATGGCATTCTGAGGACATCATAAGTGGAATTGCATATGGCTCTCCTTCCTTGAGCAACATGATCAAGGTAAATCAAGAGAGAGATCAAGTGATTGCAGAGCTTGCTACGAATGTTAATGTGCTGACAAAGATGTTCACAGAAAACCAAAAGAAGAAAGTAAATGTGGTTGAGAATGTGCAACCCGTACCAAATGAAGATTTTGAGGAAGCAAATTATGTCAACAACTCTCAAGGAGGGTATCAAAGGCAACATTACCAAGGTCAAGGATCACAAAATCAATGGAGGCCAAACCCGCAAGGGCAAGGTCACTAACAATGGCGAAACGACCAAGGTGGTTGAAACCAAGGAAATTGGAATAACAACAACAACTTCTCAAATCGGAGTTCAAATCCCTATGTTCCCCCAAAGGGTCAATACTCAAATCAAGGTTCCTCAAGTGAGTCTAAGTTGGAAAGTATGCTTGAAAAGATACTACAAAATCAAGAAAAATCAGACAATTCCATGAGGAACATGACCGAGCATGTTGGCTCTCATATTGTAGCCATTCAAAAATTGGAGATGCAAATGAGAGATCTCTCTAGGGAGCAAAATCCCAAGCAAAAGGGAATATTCCCTAGTGATGCAATTGCGAACCCAAAGGGTAGTGGAAGTGGCCAACTTCTCATGTCATGGAAATTACTACTAGGAGTGGGAAGGTACTACAAGGAAAGGGTGAACAAGTGGTTGAACTAGAAGAATTCGAAGAAGGGGTTGAGGTTGAAGAGCCAAGTGTTGTCGAAGTTGAGAATTCCAAAAGATGTGCAAGTCCAAGGAGAGACCCGAGAAGTGGTAGAGGAAAATGTCACGACCCAAGCCGGAGGGCCGCGACTGGCACCGGAACCTACTCAACGGGCACCGGCGTACCCTTCATCTAACTTATTTTATATAAGGCTTGTCATATGCATATAATCTCGAACAATAATTATAATGAACCGAGACGTCATGCCATGATACGAACATACTTATGTACATAATATAGCCAACAAGGCTGCAATGCAAAACCATAAAACAAAATACATACGTTTGCCGACAAGGCAATTCAACTGTACATAAGTCAACCCATCACTTGTCCATGCATAAATTGACAATTGTCTATGAGCCTCTACAAAAACGTACATAATGCAACCTATGTCGGAACAGGGCCCCGACATGCCCAAAACAGAATGCATACCAAGACTGTGGCAAGTCAGAAGGATGGATCTCGCCAATATTTGCTGAACTGGGTAGCCTACTGTGGTGGGGGAGCTTCGTCTATCTGCCCGTTCGGACCTGCAGCGCGACATGCAACGTCCACAAATAAAGGACGTCAGTACGGATAATGTACTGAGTATGTAAGACAGGAAACATAATGCAAGAACAATAATAAGCATCAGGGTAAGAGACATACAACCTGTACCATCTGAATGCCTCTGAGGGCGACTAACCATGTCATGCCTGACATGCATATGCATATACATATATTTATATCCTTTTGAAAATCATCATATACATATGTACGCCTCTGTGGGCCTCATCATCGTCTCATACATATGCCTATGTGGGCCTCCTCATTATCATACCCAACTGATCAGTGGTTGCACAATAGGTGCCATACCCGGCCCACTATAGCGCGGCTCGGTAGAGTGAAATAGCTGTCGACTATAGCGTGGCTAAGTAGAGTAAAACATATACATATGTATAGTTGCACAATAGGTGCCATACCCGGCCGACTATAGCGCGG
>MCJB01051720.1:0-26849 GCA_002018475.1 Nicotiana obtusifolia
ATATCCAAAGCAGAAAGATAGAAGCAAATAAACAATCAACTATGGGGAAGGGAAACATGTTTCGGAGTAACAGATAAAACAATTCATCTAAGAAATATAAGGAAAAACTACAATTAATTTCAAACACGAATAAAGAGAAATACAAACAATTTTCACTTTCAGTTTCCATCCTGTTGCAGGCGTGCAACTCGACCCCATTTCTTTAATCATCTTGTTCCAGGCGTGCAACTCAACCCCATTTCCTTATATCTTGTGGTAGGAGTACCACCCGCTCCCATTTCATCATATCATGTGGTAGGCGTACCACCCGCTCCCATTTCAACATATCATGTGGTAGGCGTACCACCCGCTCCCATTTCATATATCTTGTGGCAGGGGTACCACCCGCTCCCATTTCATATATCTTGTGGCAGGCGTGCCACTCGACCCCATTTCCTTATTTATCTTGTTGCAGGCGTGCAACTCGACCCCATTTCCTTATAATTTGTGGTAGGCGTACCACCCGCTCCCATTTCAATAGTCATCACACAAATGACAAGAATTTCAGTAAGGAAACAAAACAATATCATAATTTCTCAACAAGAGAACAATAACATCAAAACAATCATCCATATACGACCCACGGTCATGCTTGACACCAACGTAGAGTTACTCGTCACCATGCCTATACGTCGTACTTAAAGTAACAATTTAACAAATAGAACACGACTTCTAATCCCTCAAGCTAAGGTTAGAACGGACACTTACCTCGCTTTGCAACTGAATTCAAGGTTCCGACAAACCTTTGCCTTGAAACTTTGTGTCCGAAGGCTTCAAATCTAGTCACAAATAATTTACTACACTCAATACGCATAGTAGAAACTAATTCCATATGAATTTACAAATTTTTCGGATTAAAATTCGAAATTTAACTCAAAATTGCCAGTGGGGCCAACTTCTCGTAATCGTACAAAACCCACAATACGTGATATCCCATTCCGATACGAGTTCAACTATACAAAAATTATTGAATTCCGACATCTGATCGATCTCCAAATCTTAATTCTAAACTTAAGGGTTTTCCACAATTTTTCCAACCTAAATCACTAATTAATTGCTAAAAATAGTGATAAACTCAGGTAATTCCTCCAAAATTGAGTTAGGAACACTTACCCCGATGTTTCCTTTGAAATCCCTCCAAGAATTTCTTCAAGACTTGCTTTAATCCAAGCTCTCTAGCTCCCAATGTGTTTAGAATGGTCAAATCCCCTTCTTTAAGAATCTACACAAGATAATCTCCTTTGGATATGGTTTTGAAGTTGGTTTGTTGTGATTCTAGGGTGTTTGGAGGTGTTCCTCTTCGTGGGTAACGAAAATGGGTCTTGTAGAACAAAATGGGCACTGAGTTCTACTTAAAAAGTGTCAAAAATCACGTTAAAACACCCCTGTCAGGCGAAAAATGCGATCCGCAAACCTGTCGCATAACAGGTTTGCGGTTCGCATTTTTGGTCGCAGAAATCGCAAGCCTCGCCCCAAGTTCTGCCTCAATCTGCGATCTCTAGGCCAAAAATGCAGTTCGCATAGCTGATCTGCGGTCATTCTGCGATCGCAAATCTGACATATCTGCAGAAGTTTTTCCTGACACGAAAATAGGCATAACTTTCTCATACGATGTCCGAATTGGACGATTCTTTTTGCTATGACTCTGAAATTTTGATACGGATCTAATGATTCAATTAAAACTGAATTTGGAGCCAATTTGGATAATATTATACCACTTATTCTTGAAGAGACGACATCGACACATTCTTGAAATGCCAAAGTTAAACTCCATCAACCATCCAAAATCCACTCGAGGCCCTCCGGAAACTCAACCAAACATGCCAACATATCCCATAATATTATTCAAACTTGTTCAAACCATCGGAACGCTCAAAACAACCTCTCAACACCAGATTCGCGTTGGATTCAAGCCTAAGGATTTCAAAATCTTCTAAATCGCTCTTTTAATCTAAACCCAACCAAACCACGTCCGAATGACCTGAAATTTTACACACAAGTCATAAATCACATATCGAAGCTACAGCAACTTTCGGAATTCCATTCCGACGCTCGGATCAAAATCTCGCCTATCAACCGGAAATCGCTAAAATTCTAACTTCACCAATTCAAGCCTAATTCTACTCGGGACCTCCGAAACAAATTCCGATTTCACTCCTAAGTCATAAATCATCTCCCGAAACTAATCGAATCATCGGAATTCACATCCGAGTCTCCTAACTCATAGGTCAATATTGGGTTGACTTTTCCGATTTAACCCTTCTTGAAAGAAACTAAATGTCTCATTTCTTACCAATTTCACTCCGTACTCAACTACTCAACTTGATTATATAAAACACAGATAACGAAATATAATGAGACAGAAAATGGGGAAGACGGAGTGGTAACCCACGAGACGACTGGCCGGGTCGTCACACCAGTCCTGATTTCAAAGTTGTTGGCTGCCATTGGGGGTTTTCTGACACTAGATTCACAGTTAAAGCGATCAGGTCTAGCATAATCCCTTAGAATTCGGTTTGCTAGCCTTGGTGCTACTTCATCATATTGATCCTCCACATAGATTGGTGGTGGAACTTCTGGTGGATGGATGTCTTCTCCCTCCTGATTCTCCATTCCTTCACGAGCTATGCTTTGAGAAGATGATGTTTGTCCTTTCCTGCACAATTAAAGAGATTTTTCAATTTCTGGTTCGTAACTAGCTAACTATTTTTTGTAGAAGAGCGGGTCATAAACTACCTAAAATTTTGAAGAGAGAAAAAAGAGATTAAAACTAGTTTCTAAAGCAGTACTAGTAGTTAATAAAATAACTAATTTTCAAAGATAACAAAAATAGTTGATGAAAAAAAAAAAAAGAAACGATAATATTATTATTTATAAATAATACTATTAGTAATTATGCTAACACTAACCATAAAAATAAAGACATAAAATAATAAAATTAAAAAGAACGTAAATAGTAATGCTAACTATGAAAAGAAATAATATAATATTATTATTAAGTGAAATAATATATATTATTATTAAGTGTAATAAAAGTAGTACTAGTAAATAATAGTAATTAGAAAGAAAGTTAGAATAGCAGCATAGGTAAAAAGTACTAGTAATATTATACTAAATATACTAAAGGACAGCTAATGATAGAAGTAATAGGAAGAAGTATTTATTAGTAGATAGTGAAAATATTAACAGAAATAAAAACAATAATAATAAATTCTCAAATTAGTAATAAAATATTTAATCTGAAGCATATGTATGCCAATCCTAGGTAACGGCGTCAAAAAATTGACGAGGCCAATGTGTATTAGAATTTCCTGCTCGTACTTTGTCAAATTCTAGTATAGTTTATGTCACGACCCAAAATGGAGCATGTCATGATGGCGCCTAACGTGGTACTAGGCAAGCTGACAACTCAATAAATTCCAACACTTTTAGATAAAGATGAACTAAAACATGTTTGAATAATTAAAGCTTTCATAAACTGGATAAAAGGTCAAGACTCAACTCAAAAATTTCCAAAACTAAGGTGTCACTGAGTACATGAGCGTCTATACAACACAAGTCTGAAAATACTATCTATGAAAAGCTGAAACTAAATACATAAATTTGAAAGATAGGGAGGGAGAGTCAAGGTGTGCAGACGCCGAGCAGCTACCTCGAAATCTCCGAATGAATAAGTTGCTCAGATAATCAGCACTCACTGTAGCGTGAGTACAACCAACTCAGTAAGTAACAAGACTAACTATTGGACTGAAAGTAGTGACGAGCTTCACGAGTATAGTTCAATTACAGAAATACAGCACAGGAAAGTAGGCATGCTCTCAAGTTCGACAGTTAAGGCCAAAACAGTTAAATCATGTCAAGTTCAATTGAAATAGGATAGTACATCTCAGTAACTACATGACAGTTATATATGACAGCTGAAGTACAACAATAATGAAATCAGGTGCAAACTCTCAGAGTAACAGTCACTCAGTCCTCCCATTCCCTCCAACCTCACAGTCATTCATTCCTCACAATCACTCAATCCTCCCAGTCGCTCGCACTCAGTAGGTACGTGCGCTCACGGTGGATGTGCATACTCCGGAGAGGAATTTCTAGCCCAAGCGCTATAATAAGCCAATCATGGCATGAATCAAAATAATATGATGCGGCGTGTAGCCCGCTCCCATAAATATCTTCACAATCAGGCCCTTGGCCTCACTCAGTCATCAATCTCTCCATTCTCTCGGGCTCTCAAGAATCATGATAATCAACCCAAACAATGAAGATATAATGTATCAATAAAGGACAACAGAGACTGAGATAGAATATGTAGCTATGACTGAGAACAAAATGACAGTTTAGCAAATAACTCAACATATAACACGACCTCTGCGGGTCCCTACAGTACCAACACATAGCCTAAGCATGATTTCTAACATGACTGGCAGCTCAATTTCTTTAACACGTGATGAAAATACGAATAACGACAAGATAAATCAGCTATGTAGTTCCATGGAATCGACGAAGTCACAATTCTTACGATGCACGCCTACACGCCCGTCAGCTAGCATGTGCGCCACCTCCACACCAATCACATAACACATAATTCGGGATTTTGTACCCTCATAATCAAGTTTAGAAGTGTTACTTACCTCAAACCATTGCAAATCCCTACTCCAACATGCGCTTGCCTCATGAAACGACATCTGAATGCCTCGAATCTAGCCACAAACAGTTCGATACAATCAACACGAGCTAAAAGAATCAATTCCATAAGGAAATACTAAGTTCTTAATCAAAAGTCAAAAAGTCAACTCAAAAGGTGGCACAGGCCCAAACCAACTACCCCGGCAGTCACATAACAACAATTAAGCAAGGAATGAGCAGTAAATGGGGAAACGGGGCTACAACTCTCAAAATGACCGGCCAGGTCGTTACAGTTTAAGATATCGTCCCACAGAATCTGGATAATCTATGCTACAGACTTGTAATATTTCAACTACTATTAGAGAAAATCAAATTGATGAAAAGTGGGTGAGGTTTAAACTTGTTAATTACTTAAACAAAACAAATAACTTTTGAAAGATTTATAATTTTAAAAAAGAATTAGGAATCATTGAATTCACTTGATAATATTACTATAATATAATCTCAATTTCTACATTTATTTCTTTAAAGAATAATTGCTTATTTCTAATACAATTATATTTTGCTCACTAACAAATAATCAATTAATAACACTCCATGAGAATTATGTTAATTAATCAACTTAAGACTAGTGACGTTTAAACCGGAATATTTTTCTTGCTTGAGTTGTGCTAAAAGAAAGTAAAAATTTCGTGAGAATATTTTTACTAAGGATCAATAATCTTGCCTACAACAATTCCTCCATGAGAATTAAACCTGAGGCAAGCAAGATTACTGACTTGAAATAATAGTTTACTAGAAAATTACTTTCACTCTACTATTTTATTCACCAGTTATTATATATTAATTTTGCTTCGCGAGAATTATAAAATTAATATATGAATAACTTAGAGATAAATATATAGACGTGATAATAGAGTAATTAAAAATCATCATTTCACCATAGTATGAAATTTAAATAAAAAGTTTCAAGCCAAGAATATATAAAAATTAAGATAGTATTATAAAATATATCAAGCTTCATCAACTATCGCAATAAAAAGAGATTACTCCATTATGGAGTAATAAAAGCTAAAAAGATATTTAGAAGACTAGAAATATTTTTACTATAAGAAAAGAAGACCAAGACTAGTTCCTGTCTTACAAAAATTGGATCCCTTATACAAAAGAGAGCTTGCTATTTATAGGAAAAGATGAGTAGCTTTTGTCATGTTTCACTTTTGCGAATGTGAAATCCATGTATGCAAATGTGACATTTGTGTACGTAGATTATGCAACTATGGCACTTGTGCTTCACTCTCGACTTCATGAGTTAGTCTTGCAAATGTGGGTTCCATATATACGAATGTGACCTTTGCAAATATAGATTCTACGCATGCATCTATGACTTTTTTTGCTTCCATTCTTGACTTCATGAGTTTTGCGTATATAGATTCCGCATATGCATCTATAGCTCTTTTGCTTCCATTCATGACTTCATGGGTTAGACTTGTAAATGTAGGTTCCATGTATGCGAATATGACCTTGCATATATAGATTCCACATATGCAAATATGCTCATTTTCATCTCTAATTGTCTCTTTCCATAAGCCCATATGTATATTCCACATTTGCGAATATGAAGATGATGTGTGCAACTGTGGATTTGCTTCATTCTCTTTTCTTTTAACCTCTTTCCTTCTTTTTCATAATTTTTTCTTCCTACAAGATTTGTTAGAAAATATGCGAGGATAGGATATAATTATTCATATTTTATTTTAAAAACTTATTTTTTACATATAAAATTACATGAATAATTTATATCCATCACGAAAAAATAATATATTTATCCAAAAATATAATGTATTTGAGTGTATTCGTACAGAATATAATGTATTTATATCATTGTATGTGACTAAAATAGCAAAGAAGAGAAGAAATTTCACCGAAGATGGCGTTTTCCGGCCAAACAAAATACAGTATACATTATATTAAAACTAAAAATGAAGACGAACAAAAACCCGGCCCTCAAATCTTTTCCGGCATAGCTATGGCCAGATCTGTTCGCCTAAGAGAAGGAGCCAATAGTGGATGATGAGTCAATAATTGAAGTTTCTTCCTCAAAACCTAACAATGACGGAAAAAAAAAAAGTGAAGAGAAAAAGAAGAATGGTAGAGTAATTTGGCATGAACCAGCTAAAAGCTTTACTAATTCCATGAATATTTGGAGCAAAAACGTTGAGGATCAATTCTGAATTTGCTCCTACAATCTTGCTGTGTGAACGAGAGATCGTGGAGAGAGAAAGAAGAAAAATCTTGCTGTGATTTGAGAGAGAACGTGTGTTAACTGAATGAAAGAGAGAGAAATAAAACATAAATAGTATTTCAAGCATCAACGATAATGTATACCATAAATACTTATTTTGCTATAAAATATAAAAGGTAGCTATAAATAATAATATTTTCTAATGATTTTGATTTATCACAAATATGGTGTAATAGTTTGCTATAAGACGTAAAATTTCCTTCTTTAAACTATACTTTTTTCTTTTCAATCCCTTTACTTTACCTTAAAAGATTAACTTATCATAACAATAAAATCACACAAAAAAAAGGAAAAAATTATCGCATTAAACTAAATAAATTTCTTACTACTAATAATAAAATCTCATAAAACAAATTTTATCATATTAAAATAACTAAATTTTAAAAAGTCGTTCACCCAATTGCTTAAATTAAATATAGTCGACGGATAAACAAGATATATATCGTCCATGTATAATATATGTATAATTGTATAATCAGTGTATAATTTATATACACCGATTAAAAAAAGTAAACAGTATATACAAAGTAATAGGTTATTTATATAAAGATCTCTTATAAGTAAGTATTTCAATTATGGATTCAAACCCTATTTTACTTAGAAATGTATAGCTGGAAAACTCAAAATCTAACTCCGCCTCATATACAAATTAAACGATTCCAGAAAAGCTATGTTGTGAAGAGGACAAGTGGAAATGCATTAAGGAAGCTGAAATATTGATCCACGTCGTGGTGACAAGAACCCTCGTCGATCCTCTTAGCTACACACCAAAATATTAAGCTCTTCGTTTGAAAAGCAAAACCTCCTGCTTTCTCACTATAAGACAAAAACCACCGACTTAAACCCACGCCCCTCCCATTCCCTTCACAAATGGACTTGCTCGCACTTCGTCTCACTTTGTGTGTAAACATATCATTGGCTCTTTATTTCATTATTTCCATTAAAATCTTGATTTTTAATGAAGCCAAGTCGGACGGCCAAGTGGTACGTATTTCTATCCTCACTATTTCCTCTCTAATTATAACCTGTATTTAGTTCCATGTTTTTAATTAATAATAACCTTACTCTTGAAGCATCCATAGGATTCTTTCCCACCAAGCAAAACTCTGACCAAAAGAGAACAATAAAAAAAAATCTTAAAAAAAAGGAGGAAATTTCCATGATCATAGCACCCTCTTTTAATATATATGCACATGCACAATCTTTCTCTATTTTCCTCATCCCTTTCCCTTTATTCTTCTCTTCTCTACTTCTCTTTCTTTTTGAACTTGCCTTTGTACTAAAAAGGAACTAATCAAAAATGCCAGCTGGGTCATATAGAAGAAGTTATGATGATAATTCATTTGGGTTTTTTTTAGAAGGTTGGTTAATTAGGCAAGAACAATATTTAGATGAACTTCTTGTAGCACAGGACACTTTTGATGAAGAAACACAAGAGGGTGTTATTAGAGATCTTATTTCACGAGTTTTAGCTCATTATCAAGAATACTATGAAGAAAAATCAAGAATGTCTCATAGAAATGTTTTCCTCGTCTTCTCACCTACTTGGTTTACTCCACTTGAGAGGACTTTCCTTTGGATTACTGGCTTCAAACCTGGGTTAGCTTTTACTCTGGTTACGGATTCGGTTAATGATTTGAGTGAAAACCAAGTCCAGAGAATCAACAGGCTGAGATACGAGACCAAGGTTTGTTCATCTCATTTACAAATCTTAAGCGGTTGGATAAATAGTATTTTTTGAGAGTTTAACTTATATACACTTATGTTCGCTTAATAGCTATTTATAAATAGCTTCTGATAAGAAGTGTCATTTCTAGTCTAGAAAAGTAAGATAAGTTATTTAGTATAAAATATTATAATTTGATTGTGTAAAAGTTTTGTACCATCGATGAATATTACCCCTACTTAAACTCTATTTTTACTTACTTATGTCTTAATATGGCTCACGTGCGAGTTTCAATTTTTTTTTTTTTTGGTTTGGGCCAAAGCAAATCTTTTGGCTAATGATTTAACCAAAATATTTATATTATATTTAGCTAAAAGTTTAAGCGATATTATTTGATTATGTTATCACAGGTTGAAGAAAAGTCACTGACTGATGAGCTGGCGAGGATTCAAGAGAGCGTGGCAGCACCACCGTTGATGGAACTGGCACGGCGGATAGGAATGCAACTTCTATATACTGACGGTAGAAATACTGAAATCACAGACGGGATTGAAAACATAGAGACATTGAAGTCAGCCATGGAAAATGTAGTGACAGATGCTGATAGGTTGAGGACAAGAACAGCTGAAAGAGTGGTAGGACTACTGAGTCCTTTGCAAAGTCTGAGGTTTTTAACAGCTGCAGCTCAGCTTCAGTTAAGGCTGAGGATGATGGGAATGCAAAGAGAAGCTGAGAGGCAGCAAAATGAAGCTTCAAATGGCTGGTAGATCCAATATTAATCACGAATTTTTTTACTTTTTGACACTAATTAGCTAGCAAGTTTGTTTTCTTTTTGAGGCTTCTAAATATTTTGGTTGGGTAGGTTTTATAGGAAGCCAAGCTTTTGTAATAGTTAGTGTGTAACTTTGCAAGGACGTTTGGAGTATATTTTATCAGGCATTTCCTATCGTGGAAGGGCGGAGCTAGAGTGTCGAGCACGCTGTATTTATCTTAAAATTTTATTAAATATTTTTAAATTATTAATTAAAATTTCAAACCTATAAAATTAAAATTCTAATTTCGCCTCGCAAACAAGAAGACCTTATCACACAAACCATAAAGATAAACACCCTTATTGTGACTACTTTGACAAAGTTGAATGCCTTTTTCTTACAAAATATAGCTCAGCAATTTTAGTGCGATAAAGCAAAGATTAAGCGACAATTCGTAAATTACCTCATTATAAACAGGTGTTAGGTCTATGGCTCTGTCCAAATATGCAAATATTGCAGTGCCATTCGGTTAGCGGTGCAAATTTGGATCTTGTTTTTAGTACATGATGCATGCACCTCACTCGACAACTTTTACTAGTACGTACACCACCTAGGGTTATACGTAGATCGGATTAGTTTAAATTTTTTAATTATCAAATCAAATTAATTGTATCGGATTTAAAGATCAGATCAAATCAATAAAAGTCAAATTTTTTAGTCTCGAGTTTTTTCATAAAGTCTTCATAGCACAAAACATAGAATTTGTGCTCCAAATATTTTTTTAATCCTAGTAAGACAAAGCTATATAAAGTATTTTTCAATAAAATAACATAAATATGAGACGAGTTATGGCATTATAGTAAAATATTCAATAATAAAGATAATAAAATCGTATAAAATAAATATTATTAATAAGTCATAATGAAACAAATATAATTTAAAATTACTAATAAGTTGCTAAAATAAGTACTAACTAATAAGTACTATTATTTACATGACTAAACACTAAGTTATGTATTATATCTAAACCATGAATAAGCTAAAAAAATAGGTATCATTATTTTCATTCGTAGTACAATTGAATTGAATGTCTTTTATTAGCATTAGTATTGATTTGATTTTGGTTTAGGATTATTTTGAGTTACTAATATTTATTGACTTAAAATTTATTGGAGCATCCAAAAGTTATAAGTTCAAACTTCAAATAATACGTTAAAAGATAAAACTAAGAAAAAACTTAAGAAATATTTATAAACTACACTACAATAAATATTTCTATGTATTAAATATATTTAAAACTTCTATACATATAATGTCGGATTGATTTGGTTTCGACTTGGCTTTTTTTAGTTAAAACCAAACCAAATCAAATATGGTCAGATCTCTTTTTCTAACATCAAATCATAATTAAATTTTTTTCTCGATTTGACTCGAATTATTGAGTTGGTGCGATTTGCCGGTTTCATTTGAGCACCCCTAGCACCACCACCGTTGTTTTTTAAAAGACGTACGAGGGACATGAGTTTTGTTTTGCTTTCCTTTGTCGGTTTGTGGTAAAAACCTGTGTTCACGGTGAATTCCCTGCGATTTTGGACATATTTATTCTTTTGTGTTAGGAAAAATGACATGACATGACATCGTATAGTCGTTTTATATATATATATATATATATATATATATATATATATATATATATAAATTTATGACGTAAGCTAAAAGTGAAAAAAAAACCTTTGCGAAAAAAACAAAAAAAAAAAAAAGGCCCTTTGCGGCTACCTATATCAAAAGTGATGATATCTTTTAGGTCCTCGATCAACATTTGCCCTTATCTAGTAGTATAACAATAACTGTTTCTAGATTAATTATGATAAAAAATATATTTGTATCTGTCTACCTGATATGTATGCACCAGTACTTATTGCTTAACTATGTTTAGGTGATATGTATTTTTTTTTTTTTTAATTTTCTATTTGTATGGTTAAATTATATGGTTTGATGTAAACATCATTAATTATTAGCTGTAGCTTTTCCTCCCCTCCCTTTCAATTTTTTGTCCGAGAAATAAAAGTTAGGGGAAAATAGTACCATATTATTGAAGTAGTAGAAATAAAATGATGATTTAAATTTATTTGTAACTGGACGAGCTAAATATTTGAAGGGACGAGTCCATCTTTTGTATGGTCCACATATGTCACGTTAGGTGTGATTGTTATACAACAAGAGAAAGGCAGCAACGGTTCCGATCAGGAAAAAAAAAATAGTTCTTTTTTTCTTTTCCAGATTTTATGTGCGACCAAATAGTTTGAAAATGCGCTTTTATTCGTTTACTCTTTTATTGTGTGTACCTAAATAATAGCTTATTTTGGATAATTCTTTTCATTTTCCACTTCCTTAGTCGTTGTTATTGTTTACAAATACTATTCTTCTAGGAAGTAGAATAGGAAGCTTTTTTAAAAAATATCAGGACAAAAACTAAATATCATGTATCGTTGTCCGCACATCTATGATCAGAGTCTCATAAGCTCCTTCTCTCTCTCTCGTGATTTTAATTTTAAAGTTTCTCATAATAAATATTTCTAATCATTTATCTCTAACTAATACTAGTTCTAAAAATAATCTTACGAGTTCTTTTTTGTAATTTGTGCTGAAAAAGGATACGACACAAATTGTTTCTAAGCTACTAATCAAAGTGTTCTTAGATAATTTGAATAAACGCAACTTGTTACTCTCTCCAAAAGTAATTTCTATTTATCAGAAGCAAGGTTCCGTCAAAAAATAGGTTCCAAAGCAAACAGACTTCAACTCGACTAAAACTTTGACCGACTCATTATATGTTTCTTCAGATGATTTTTCCTACTTCATACAACTAATATTCCTTGTAAGGTGCAATTCTCTGGGTCTTATGCAACGTAATAGGGAGCAATTCCCTCTTTCATGGGTCTTACGCAGCTCGAATCAAAATTTCCAAGGCCTAAAAGGGATATTGATACCGAGTGAACCCCCAGACAAAAAGAATGTTATGAAAAACTATATATGCAAGCAACAGATCGACTGCATGTATGCCAAGAGAGAAAGATTAGCAGCTAATTTTCATCATTAGATTTTCTTGAATAAAATAAAGTTGAATTATATATAGGTTTGCCATTATTACAATATTTAGTAACTAATTTCTTTGCCATTATTAACGTTAAAAAATCTCCAGGGAATTTAAATTCTTAAGTAGTTCTTTCTTTGGATACAAGTATTCCAGAGTTGCAGGTGCTAAAACAGATGGAAGGAAGATCGTTACAGGCGACTGTTTTGCCTCAACGATGCAGGCTTGAAACTGGCAAGACCAGTAATTTCTCTACCTGTTACCAACGTGTTGATGTCGTAAGTACCCTCATATGTATAGATGGGCTCCAAATCGCAAAATGCCTACACGCCAAGATTGAAACGAAAACCTTTATTATGAGAGCATAATAAAATAAGCTGCAAGCATAAAATGCGATCTCTACATGATTTACCAGTGAAATTTTAAAAGGTTAAATATTCCATGAGTTGTATCAAACAGGCAGGGAGCATTGGATATTGTTCACAAACCTTTGCGACTAAAAAGTCGGCCAAGATTCCATTGCCACCTAGTAATTCCCGTCCAAGAGAAACTGTCTCTCTCGCCCTCAAGGTAATCCATGACTGAAACAAACAATTTGTTACTCTGTCCAAAGGATATATAACAACCTTTTATAGTCTAAAGAAAAAGGTCTTACTTTCCCCAAGCTCGCATGACCAGGAGTCATTTTACCACTCTCATAAAGCTTGCAAAGCCGCCAACCGACAAGAATCATTGCCTGAATGTTGCCCAACATTTGAACTAATTTCTGTTGGTTGATCTGGAAAGCGGCCAATGGAGCTCCAAACTGCTTCCTCTCCTTCAAGTACCTTGGAGATTCACAGAAAATTTAGCCAGCACAAAAGGCTGAAAAAAGGAACTCTAGAATAAGATTGATGAAAGAGAGGGAATTATGGAAAGCTCACACAAGTTCTTACGGTCAGCCATATAGTTAAAGAGCTCATTTTTCAAAGAGGATCTCACATCATTCTCATTGGTTAGTCTAAAAACTTCCGCATGATTGGACTTGTTGAATATAAGTAATAAAAATGTTCTGTCTATCAGCTTAAGCTTTCAGATAAATGGGACAGAATTCGACATTGTATCAGAGCAGAGGTCCTAGGTTCGAGTCTCACCTCTATCCATTATCAAAAAGAATTTCCACGTGTTTGACTCATGAAAAAAATCGATGCACGGTGAAGATATAATTAAGTAATTAAGACTGCTTCTCTATCATCTTAAGCTTTTAGATGGTCACACACTTTGATAAGACTGTCTCATTTAAAGAACAATGAATATCAGTAAAGTTACATGACAAATCATCTGTTATACTGTGAGACTACAATATGCAATTGTCTGGAGAAAGGAGTTGATCAAAGGAATCTTGGATTGAGGAAGGCTAAGAACTCATTTTTCTACTACGGAACAACACAGAATACCAGTCTCAAAACTCAGCTTCCTTACCTTACTAAATATTAATTAGGTCAAAGTCCATGATCTGAAGCATGTCACAACAACTTCCATTTTATGATAAAACAAAAACTGATGAGCTTCTCTATTGTTACCTGTGACACATATCATAAACACCCATTGTAATGCCAATAGGCTGCCATGCAACCATGACACGTGATACAGCAAGCACCTGTTCAAGGAAAGAGAAAGATAGTGAAACAATAACCCAGCTATCAACTAGTTAAATCAATCACCAATATCAAAACATTAAAATAAACAATTATTGTAGACTAAAACGCATCAAAACAAAAGGAAAACAAGATGTGAGCGAAATTGGAGAGTGGAGAAGAGCGATTTGGGTGGATGTGAGAAAGACTAGGTAATCAGGTCTACCATATATTTGGTTGGTACTGGTTTGAGCATTACATTAGTATCTTCAGTATTTAGCAAGCCTAAATTAGATTTTGTAGCATCCATAAGACTCAGCATGTCAGCTTGATATAGTCTGTATTCGTAAAAACATTTTTATCAGGGTAAATTGGAGAAATCAAGTATTAGAGTTCAAGAATGTTATTCTGTTCTATGTCATAGAAAGTCAAAAAGGAATCACTAAGAAACTTGCCAGAAATATAAGGGGAGTCGCCTACAGCTCAACCTCATCATGAGATGGCAAGAAGAATCACTGTACATAAAATGTAGTATGTTAACTGCTGTGGCTTTGTTGAGGTGCTATTTTAAACCCACTGTAAGAAGGAAATGCAAGATTTTTTTATTAGATAAAATGATGAGATAATCCCTTAAAAATTTATTCCATTTCCCCTTCTAGTTCTGCTTTATGTTTCTTTTTATTTTTTCCCTCCTTTTTCCAGAGGAGTAGTATGCAATCTGTTTGATAAGTAAGCAATGGAAACACTAACTAAATTCGAGACATACAATTTTATGTTTAGATGAAGATGAAAATCTATGCACATAATGAATAGGTAGATAAGTTCATTAGATAGACCAAAGCTTGTTAGCCAATATAAAATCTCCAAAAAAAATTGTCTTTTGCTCGAAGCAAATTAGCAACAAAGCTGAGGTGCACTATTTGTCGCATGTACAACGTCTTGTGGCATGTATGATTGATTATCAACAGCAAATAGAGCACCCCAGCGATATTATGTACCTTGTTTGTATCCTGGAAAGAATTGACACCATGTAGTCTATCCTCGTCAGGGACAAAAACTTTTTTTAAGAGAATGTCTCCATTCTGAACCATCCGTAGTCCGATTTTGTTTTCAATTTTAGTAGCTTGCAATCCTGGAGCATCTTTCTTAACTATGAAACTGAAACAAAGGCAAAAACCAATAGTGAGAAACAAACTAAGATGGTCAAGAGGGAGGATGAAAGGGAAGGTCTATGTTCATGTGAAGGGACAGAGAGAAATCCATAGCAAAAGTCATTTTATCCACATAACTACGATGCAGAGTCATATTCCACGAGATATTTTGTATGATCCTAAGTTACCAGCGCAACTAACATTATATAGAAACAGTATGTTGATACTTACCCGTTTATCTGGTTTGTGGATGTATTTCTAGCAAAAATAACCAGTATATCTGCAAAAGTTGCATTTCCTATCCAACGCTTTTGCCCTTCAAGGATCCAACCTCCTTCAACCTATCATTTAGAATCACGAAGATAACAGAATTTCCAAAAGAATATTTAGCAACTGTTTCCTAAATTAAAAAGGAAATCAAATTCAGAACAGCATAGAAATTGAAGATTGAATTTAAAATGCAGAATCTAGACCTTTCTGGCAGTTGTCCCTAAAGCACTTGCATCACTTCCATTGTCCGGCTCAGTTAGCCCCTAAGTTCAAAGAGACAGAGATTACAAACTTATGTTTGGTAACTGCAGATACAAATGCTGAAGAAGACCATAACAAAAGTTTCTTACCCAACAAGCTATAGTGTTAAGTTCAGCCAATGACGGCAAGTACTTCTGCTTTTGCATTTCGGACCCACATAGCCCTATTCTTGACAGACCAACAAGGTATAATTAGTTCACCTCATATCGACATAAACCGTATATCTCAGAGATGTCTATTTCTCGAGTTAGTAGTAATGGAATGATTTCATTCTATAAAATAAAAAGTATCTCCCGCCAAAAGATCAGTCGACTAATACCATCTCTGGTAAATAGAGCTATACCTTATACGACAAACAACGTGTCTACAAAGCAAAAAGGATACACAGCAGCCATTTTCAAACAATAACAAGACTTACCAATGGTGAGCATTGCTAAAGATGAATGCACCAAAATGAATGTAGAGCAGCTTGCATCAACTCTGGCAACTTCTGCTGCAGCTACAGCACTACCAGTAACTGAGAAACCTGGACAACCATACCCCTGAAGCCACAAGTAAGTACATTCCTCATGGACGCTCAAAGTCATAAATATAGATTTTTGTCAAGCTCTAAAACACCTTGATAGTTCCGCCAGCAATGTGCAAAGCGCCAAGCTTCGGAATGACTTCAAAAGGAAACTCCGCCTTCTCCCAGTACTGTTCAGAACAGTAAAAAGGGGTTCATTTTTAAGTGCATTTATAGCAGTAAAAGATTTGCTCAGAAGATGTGAGAATTGAAGCATTAAGGATATATCTTTGTTTTCTACCGACAACATTAGTAATTACTGTAATAATGGAATCCAAAAAGATATTAGCACATCCAACAAATACAGAGAACAAAGGAAATACCTTCGTCATTATAGGAGCAACCTCTTTCTCCATGCATTCCCTCACTTTCATTCTGATGGCTTGCTCCTCGGGAGTTAACAGATCGTCAAACTTATAATAGTCTGAAGCTTTAAAATTCACATCACAGTCAGCGCAATGACCCCCAGAATAAGGAGGCTCAAAGTTTTTCCCTCTTATCACATAAATTGTTTTCAGAAATAGCACATTCATAAAAAAACTAGTAGAAGTACAATCTGGCCAAATTTTGAATGACTTCAATCAAATGCATACAAATAAGCACATCAAGCAATATATCACATTCTTGAAAAGAGTGGAGACTTTCTATATTCAAGTGATAAACAGAGTAAGTAAACATATAAATAGAATCAGGTTTTGATTGTACTGCATGTAGGAAAGTTGGAGGCTGGAGTTGCTTGAGGAAATGCAACAGAAACATCCAATGCTGGCATATCAAAATAGGAGCTTTTTGCCTCTTTCTGCATTTTCGCTGCATCGTGATCAATGTTAGTCCTCAGTCAAATGGCTCGTAGGAGAACTTCGAACATACAAAACCAAACACCCATAAAATTAAAAAGAGCTCTTTGCCTAGTACACTTCGTACTTTGTAATATACTCCCTCTGTATCAATTTATGCGACATTATTTCCTTATTAATCCGTTCCAAAAAGAATGACACATTTTTATTATTTATGAACACTTAATATTAAATTTCCCATTTTACGGTTAATGAGAAGTTTTTTAGCTATGTAAATATTATGACAAGTTTAAGTCTACAAGTTTCATAAGTTTTATATCCGAACAAATATTATGGCATGTTTAAGGCTACAAGTTTCAAAAGTCCTCCATTCTTTCTTAAAACTTTGTGTCGGGTCAAACAATGTCACATAAATTGAAATGGAGGAAGTAATTCCTTAACAAACGAGTCAAAGCATGACTAAATTAGGGATTCCCTTGTTGATTTGTAAGGTATAGTTTACTTAATTGGGCAAAATTACCCTAGTAGTCTAACTAAATCAGCCTCAACGCATAAGTTTGATGCGGAGATCAAACATGTACAGGACAGGGCAGCGCGATGCATAGTGCATCCCGCATTCACGTAGGGTCCGGGGAAGAGCCGCATCCCAAGGAATATGACGTACACAACCAACCCTAATGCAAGTATTAGTGGCTGCTTACACGGCTCGAACTCGTGACCTATAGGTTAGGTAGAGACAACTTTATCATTTTTATCATTGTTCCAAGGCTTCCCTTCACATCAAACTTCTACAGTATAAATATATTAAAAGTTACATACTTAATGGCAAAATTTCCAGATTCTACAAATTCCTCAGTTTTATTCACCATTCAAAGATTAAAGCGTAGCCCAATTAACTAGGAACATATCCCCCCTTCCCCCACAAAGAAATTGTCAAAGTTTAAATCTTGACCCTTTTTCTTAGCTATTCTATTTCCTAAACAAATCATAAAGGAAACCAAAAATTAATTTTAATACATTTCTGTTTATCTGATCCACTCCGAATGCAACTCAGAAGCAATCACGCAACTGACTAAAAACTTCAAAAGAAAAAGATCCACCATTGAAATCTAACAAATTACTATTAAAAGTGTAAATGGTAACATAGAGATTGAGTTAAGCGATGAATTAAAGAAAAATCCTCGAAAACTCAGAAGAAGAAAAAAAACTGCACCTTGAGCTTTGGATGATGGAACTTTGACGGAATAACGCAGACTAAGATGCAGTCAGCCGTTGAAGAAATGAACAAAGAAGAAGCAGTAGAAGAAGAGATGAAACAAAAATTGATTAGCGAGGCACACAGTTCTATGTGGATTTAAATAAAAATGCACGTCAGGAGAATACGTCCAGGGCCAAATCACTCTTTTTCCTTTTTTCGTTCTTACGTTATAAAGCATACGCAGTATCATTCTTTTATGGAAAAAAGTAAAACTCCGACCGCCTCCATTTTGTCCTCCGAAATGAAGTAATACTTCAATTATTACTTCATTTTTTACTTCAAACATCATATTTTTGTTTTATATTTTTCTTTCTTCAATATTATATTATATCTTTTCAAAAATTATATTTTATTTTATATTCTTCTCTCTTTAATATTATATTATATCTTTTATTTTTATTAAAAAAATTCTATCTTTTTTCTTTTTTACATATCCATCACACATAATTTATATTCTTTTCTTATATAATTATTTAATATAAAATTATTTTATATTATAAATTTTTAAATAAATTAACTTGTAAGCAAAATTATACGCTAAAAATTAAATATAAAATTAATATTATAAAAATATTACATTAACATAATTAGGTATATATTAAGAGTTATTAAAAGAGTAAAATATTAAAAATAATAATAAATTAAGGATGAATAGTGTCACTCCAAATTTGAAATAACACAGTGCATCCCCTAATTTGAAGTCAAAAGTAGGGAAACATTAGAGCCACATTTTGACAAAAACCTGACTGCATTTTGGAGAAATACAGCATCATTGGAGATGCTCTAATAAGAAATTTAATTACTCACTCATGTTAGATTATCTCGTGATTTCTAAATAATTATCTCAAATTAATTACTTATCATGAAAATTCAAGACAAATTTAATTATTTTTTTAATTCTTAGTAGTGATTATTATAAATATTTCAATTAAAAAATAATATTATAATTATTCAAATACCAATAAGACATAACTAGTCAAAAATACGTTCCACATACGTAGTTGCCTGTGGATAATAATGACAGCGACCTTGTGTATATCCTTACACTTAGGATAATGTCATAATTAATACCTTGGACCAAGAGGATTACGTGTTTTACTAATAGACAATTAGAGACCTCGAACTAATACACAACCTGCATCTAACATTGATCCACTTAAGAGAGTGGTTCTCAGTTCTCGCTGCCGTAATATTTGGATGTTGTCAACAGCTGAAAAGGAATAGCTGTTTTTATTTGATAGATTATGGTGGGATCACTCAGCTTTTCTATTTGATGCTGATGCTGATGATGTCATAGTAGTGGCATATTGCTTAATCGTTGTGTTTGAATTACCATTAATTGCCAGATTTAACAAGTAGCTCAAACTTATATCTCCAAGTCAAAATGATTTTATTAGTATGGTAGTTTCTCTATAATTTTAAATAAGAATTATTTTTGTTTTATATATTTGAAAGAGATTAAAATATAATTACAACTATTTATTTTTTTAAATAACTAAAATATTTTATTAGTAAAGACATAATTATGAGGGTGAAAGAAAAAATATTGATCATTTTAGCTTTTAAAATCGGAGCCAAGTTGAAGTAGCTCATTCACCTTTTTAATTTCGTCTCAAAAAAAAATATTTATCTGTCGTGTAAATATATGTTGCTTGCGAGCTTGCTTGATTAGGAAACTCGCAAATAGCTGAGACGAAGTTATATGCAACTGAATGGAAGTTCATTGTTGATACTTTGGAGAATATGTTGTATGCATTCTACAGAGACTGACTAATAAGTTGAAAAGTATGTTCCACTGAATCATTGCCTTGCAATAAATTTACTGTTCTTGCACATGCTACATTTAATTAAATAATCATGCAAGGCATTGTTTAATAGAGTTTTTTCTACTAAAATATTGTTCTACTCTGAGAGGGTTGTTCTCTACGAGTTCTTGACCAAATACATTCTTATGTTTCTTTAACTTTCACTATGTTCTTATAATATTTTATTTAAAGAAAAAAAGAATACGTTGAAAATACATGAACAAAAATGATGAAAAATATGTAGTTCAACAAATATTTGAACTATAGGAGATCTAAAATAGCAGTAGCACGTGCACGTCTAACGTCTTCCACAAAGTTAAAACATTAAGATGTCAAACTTCTCCCAAAGTTAAAACTGAAATGCTGCTCTCTTACCAAGAGCTTTTTCCAATACTGCATTGACTAAAAAGTTAGTATTTAGTAGTGTCTAAAAAGGTGAGGTCCAAAATAATTAAGTTTTCACATAAAGAAAGATTATTTGAGCTCAAAATTATAATTTGCATGGAGCTGAATCAGAAAGACAACAACATTAAAAAGAAAAGTAAAATTTCACAAGGACTAAATTACAGAAAATCATAAATAACAGCACACAAATAAACAGGTGACATTTGAATAAAAGTAAACTAGGCGTTCGAAAAGTGAAAATGTGGAACAATAAAGAAGATTTCAAGCTCAAGCAATGCCAATTAGTAACCAAAATAATTATATGGTATACCAGTATAACCATATACAAAGTCTCATACATAGGTCTTTATCTCACAATCTCAGATATTTCTTCTTTGCGAAACTGAAAGACAAAGTGTTATGTCTTAGCTCAAGCACAAATAGTCAACAAGCACATTTTTACCTTTAAAACTTGTGATTAAAGTAATCTCATTTTAACTAAACAAGATATCAAATACCCAATAAACAAACCTAGGAATATCACATATCAATCACATAAAACAGATTTTTTTAATTAAAAAAAGTGTGAAATATACTAGTTTTTAGATTGGGCCTGTACTAGCCACGGGCCTACCATAGTAGTATAACTAAATTAAAGACAACAACTCAAAATTAACTCAAATACACAGAAATTCCATCCAACTAAATTAAAGACAACATCCCAAATATACTAAGGACCCATTTAAACATAGATTTTCAAATAATTTTAAAAAAAATTGATTTGGATGAAGTTTGATGTGAAATTAAAAATATATTTAGACATGAATTTTGTGATAAGTTTTGACATATTAAAAAGTCCTCTTTTTTTTTTTTCACCTAAAAAGTTCCAAATAGTCATAATTTGGTCCAAAACGAGGTAGAGCTATATTTGGGATTTGAAGTTTTGGTTTTCAAAATCTCCTAAAAATTAGATTAATTCTATAAACAAACATATCTTTGTCACAACCCAAAATCTGCATGCCGTGATGGTGCCTAACTCGATACTAGGCAAGCCAACAACCTCAAAAAATCACAATTTCTTTTAAGCTTGAAAACGTAATATTTAAATCCAATCAAAATCTCACTAATACCTACATAAAATACTGCCAAAACCGGGTGTCACTGAGTACATGAGAATCTAAATGATAACAAAGTCTGACTGATAAAAACACTGTCTGAAAATATAGAATAGTACAAAAACTGAAAGGAAAAAGAGTCAAGGTCTGCGGACGTCAAGCAGCTACCTCGATAATCTCCGACAAATAAAGCTCCAAAACACTAGCAACCGCCGTGTCTGGAAGTACCTGGATTTGCATACGAGGTGCAAGGTGTACTATGGGTACAACCAACTCTGCAAGTAACAATACTAAATAAAGAACTAAAAGTAATGACGAGCTTCACAGCTAAGTCCAATTATAGTAATTTCCAACATAAGAAGGTAGGCATGCTTTCAAGTTAAACATTTAAGGGCAAAGCAGTAATTTCATGTCAAGTTCAACTGAAACATAGATAATATCTCTCAAAAATTTCCAAAACAGTGATATATGGCAACTAAAGTACCATAATAATGAAATCAATGCATCCTCTCGAAGCAACAATCACTCAGTCCTCCCATTCACTCCAACATCACAATCGCTCTACACTCGGCACTCGCACTCAATAGGTACCTGCGCTCACTGTGGGTGTGTACAAACTCCGGAGGGACTCCTTCAGCTCTAGCGCTATAATCCGCACGGACAACTCACGTGCTAGTATGCACGGACAACTCACGTGTTAGTATAATATTTGGATCCGCATGGACAACTCACATGATGCACGAACAACTCACGTGCTATAGTATCAATATCTCACAACCGGGGCCTCGGCCTCACTCAGTCATAAAACTCTCCAATCTCTCGGGCTCTCAGAATTTATGATAAGCAGCCCAAACAACAATGATATGATCCATCATTAATGAACAGTAGAGACTGAGATATAATATGCAAGTAAAACCGTGACTAAGTACAAAACAGCAATTTAGCAGATAATTCAATATGTACATGACCTTTGTGGGTCCCTACAGTGTCAACACATGGTTTAAACATGATTTATAGTTCGATTCCTCTAATACGCGAAAAATGTACGGATATCAACAAATTATTCAACTACATAGTTCCATGGAATTTATCAAATTACAATTCCTACGGTGCACGCCCACACGCCATCACCTAGCATGTGTCTCACCTCAAAACTAATCATATATCACAAAATTCGGGGTTTTATACCCTTAGAACAAAATTTAGAACTGTTACTTACCTCAAACCGTGTAATTCTTTATTCTGTTATGCCTTTACCTCGCGAATCGGTCTCCAAATGCCTCGAATCTAGTCACCAATAGTTTGATTCAGTCTATACAAATTATATGAATTAATTCCATTTGAAAATACTAATTTCTAACAAAATATGAAATTGCACTCAAAAAATGTCTGTGGGGCCCACGTCTCGGAACCCGAAAAAAGTTACAAAATATGAATGCTTATTTAACCACGAGTCCAACCATACCAAATTTACTAAATTCTGACATCAACTTGACCTCTAACTCTTAAATTCTTATTTTGAAATCCCTAGGGCCAAATCCTCTAATTTTACCTCAAAAATACGTAATCCAGTCGAAATACTCAATGATAATCCAGTATTATTAACTAACACTGATTACAAGTGACTTACCTCAAGTTTTCCCGTGAATTCCTTTTGAAAATGCCCCAAAACCGTCTTGAAAATGTCCAAAAATGGCAAAAACTCATAACCTAGTCGAAATACTCAATGATAATCCAGTATTATTGACTAACACTGATTAGAAGTGACTTACCTCAAGTTTCCCCATGAATTCCTTTTGAAAATTCCCCAAAACCGTCTTGAAAATGTCTAAAAATGGCAAAAACTCGGAACCCCTTCGAAATGTATACTGCCAGGGGTTCCGCACCTGCGACACACTTAGCCACTTCTGCGGTCTCGCAGGTGCGAGAAACCAACCGCTTTTGCGGTTTTTCAAGACCTTCACTGCCTTCGCTTTTGCGTCTTTGAAGCCGCTTCTTCGGGCTCACATTTGCGAGGCTCAGTCCGCTTCTGCAGAGCTTGCGCTTCTACATCCATTCGTCCGCATCTACGGTCATGCAGGTGCGAAAATCCCTCGCACCTGCGACCACTGTCTCACAGCCCCCTACCCGCATCTGCGCTTGCCAAGCTCGCTTCTGCAAGTTCGCACCTGCGAGAAAATGTCCGCGGTTGCGATTGCACTAGAAGGTAAGGTTTTTCAGATTTTCCTCTAAGTACAAATTCGATCCGTTAACTATCTGAAACTCGCCCGAGGCCCCCGGACCTCAACCAAATATGTCAACAAGTCCTAAAATATTATATGAATTTATTCGAGGCCTCAAATCACATCACACAACGCTAAAAACCCGAACCATACCCCAATTCAAGCCTAATGAAACTATGAAATTCCAACTTTTACATTCGATGCCGAAACCTATCAAATCAAGTCCGATTGACCTCAAATTTTACATAAAAGTCATAAATGACATGACATGCCTATTCCAATTTCCAGAATCGGATTTCGGCCCGATATAAAAAAGTCAACTCCCCGGTCAAACTTCCAAACTTAAATTTCTATTTTAGCCATTTCAAGCCTAATTTAATTACGGGCTTACAAATAATTTTTCAGACACGCTCCTAAGTCTAAAATCACCATACGGAGCTATTGGAA
This sequence comes from Nicotiana obtusifolia, assembly GCA_002018475.1. Classification (NCBI taxonomy): domain Eukaryota; kingdom Viridiplantae; phylum Streptophyta; class Magnoliopsida; order Solanales; family Solanaceae; genus Nicotiana; species Nicotiana obtusifolia. The sequence continues at coordinate 24,377 of MCJB01051720.1, forward strand.
TCATCAAAAACTCTATTCCGGGATCGGTTACACGTAAGTCAACATCCAGTCAACCTTTTCAACTTAAGTTTTCATCCTTGAGACTAAGTGTTTCAATTCATTCCGAAACCTCAACGGACTCGAACCAATTATCCCGGCAAGTCACATAACAACTATAAAGCACAAATTGAGTAGTAAATGAAAAACAGGGCTATAATACTCCCAAAACGACTGGGTCGTTACATCTTTAAAATATCATTTTTTTTTAAAAAAAAAAACTTCCAAAACTTATGGCAAACGCCTACCAAAACACAAAAATAGCTTCAACACTCTCCTCCACTTCAATTTTTTTCGTTGATTGTTGGTCTTCTTCAACAAACTCAAAATCTCAACATTTACCTGTCTTGAAAATTTAAGGTCATCCCTCTTGAAACGTTCACAAGGTTCTCTAAATTTAGACTGTATTGAATCAAAATAAATAAAATCAAAAAACTTAAAATAATTCAAATAAAATCAAAATCATAAGAAGAAAAAAAAAAAGCTGAAATATATGTAGCTTATAGTGCTTATAGATGAAGAATCTCCGTAAAAAATTGTCATTAGACCATGAATTATTTTTAAGATTGGAGGATAGCCATAAGCACATAATACCTTCCAATTCGAATGAGGAGAAATGGGAAGAAGACAAAGAAAATAGGAATAAGGAATTCAAATAAACTTATGAAGTTGAGAGCATGAGAAAAAAAGTTCAGCATTTGCATTTTAATGGAGGATAGAAAGCGCTATTGTGGAAGAATGAAAAAAGAAAGAGGAATGACTATTTGTACAATTTTTAACTGTTGGAACAGTATGATGTACGTAATTGTAACTACTTTCTATGTTCGGAGGGCAAAAAAGGGGTTGCGGCCTTTGAAAAACCAAATCCAGATGGCTACTTAACAATAAAAGATGTCAAAGTTCAAGGGCTCCCAAATATCTTACCTATAAATTTACTTACATGATTATGGAGCTTTACCTACCAATTGGGCTCTATCGAATAAGGGGTTTGATTCTTATTATTATTATTATTATTATTATTATTATTATATTAAATTTTAAAAAAGGACTTTCAAGAGTTGGAGAGACAGAGGAGCCTATGAAAATTTAATTTATTACCTTAGAAGAAGCATAACAAGTCAAGTTAAAACTGTGAATCAATGGGGAATAACTTTTTCCACTTTTAGCCTGCGCCACAACTATTTATATTCGGTAATTAAAAAAATATATAAAATTTATATAAGTTTTGTATATAATACACACATACATATATATATATTTCGGCTATTATTTTGAAAACGACTATACATATTATCAAGATACAGATATTAGCCACAATTTCCTTCGGCATTTATTTGCTAGAAACGTGATAATGCCACAAAAACGTTTCCACTTTTCAGAACTTGCTTTTTGGCACGGCCTAACATGCTAGCTTAAATTCATGGACAAAGCTTCCTCAAAGTTTTTGAGGTATAATAAAAAAATTATTCTATAATGAGAAAGACTTTCTTCGTCACATCCACAGTACTTCTTAGAACTACAACAAACCAAAAGTAAAGGGTGGTAATCCTTTATACTAAACTTTTATGACTAATTCACAGGAATTCCAAACTCTTTATAAAAACAATTCTCCTATATAGTTTTTAAAAAGGTGAATTAACCAAGTGATTCCCTGTACTAGGATGCATCTTGCTAAATATAATGAGTTCGTCCACTACTTTATATGATGCTTTAGGCGTAAGTTTATTCCATTAGCTAATTGTTATTGCGACGTGCAACAATCACCATTCTGCAGTCTAAGGCTGGTACCCGTCACGGGCCTGGGCCTAATGGGCTTGGCGGTCCGGGCCTGGCGGTCCTGGAGGTTGGGACCGGCCTGTTACGGGCCTAAGCCCACACGGTCCCGGGCTAAATGGGCCGAGCCCGCGGGCCCAAACGGGCCTAACGGTTCCGAATTTTTATTTTATTTTTAAATCAACGGAAATTTCTTGTAAACTATATATGCATATGCTAATATAGATTGCAATTAGACATATATAAATATGTTGCTTATATAAGTCTTGTATATATTGTATATATATGTTGTATATATTGTATATATATACATATAAACTATATATATATATTAGACATATATATATATATTGCTTTATATAAATGTTGTATATAATGTATATATATATACATATATATATAGATATAAACTATTAACCATTGTATATATATTAATATATATATAGTATATATAATATATATATATATAAAATTGTATATATATATATATATATATATTGCCTTGTATATATATATAAAAATAAATTTAGCAGCACTACAATCTGTTTTAATAATAAATTTCTGATTGTATAAATCAGTCTGAAATTTTAAAACACATTTAACTATAGCTAATATTTCTTTAGCTACTGTTGCATAATTTTTCTGAGAATTATTCCATTTCCCA
>MCJB01051721.1:0-20515 GCA_002018475.1 Nicotiana obtusifolia
AATTGATCCCACGTGCTAATAGTATATAGGCCTTTATCCACGTCGGCCATCTTCCTTCTCCACCATAGCATGGCAGTCTCTGAGAGGTACAACACTGCAATGTTGATCATGGCCTCGTCGTCCCTCACTTTGCCGTGTCTGAAGTAGTTCTCCAAGTGCCAAAGGAAGTTTTCCACTTCTTGTGCATCACGAACACCTTTGAACACCGGGGGTTTGGGGGCCTCGATCTTGGCCTCCCTCGTCATTACAACATTGCTGGCTGCTTCGGTCACACCAGCACTAACATGCTCCTCGAGTAACTCTATCTTTGCCTTCACAGCATCGATAGTACTCAAAGCCTCCATGAGTCTGCACTCTAAGGCAGTGATGGTTTGCCTTAGTTCCATCTCGGTCTGTGTACGTCCCTCCAAGTCATTTCGGATACTCTCAATCTCTTCAAGAGTGTGCCCCTCAAGAACGCTAAGGGTGCCTTCCACCTTTCCCAAGCGTTGGCCAAAGATCTCCACGGCGTCCATCCCCGCGTTCATCTTCATCACCCACTCTTTATCGAGCGAGACATCCTCGGGCAGGGCCTCCACTTCGTCCTCGCTCGCCTCAGTGGCAGATGGTTCTTGGGATGTAAGCCCTTTGTTTGACACAACCTCGGGTGGCACCTCTTGGCTCTTGTTGGTGGTATTCCTCTTTTTGTTACGGCCATTCTTGCCAGCAGCATCTTGGATGACGTTGGCTTGGGTATTGGCAGCGTTAGTTTCTCCGTCGTTCGCCATTCCCTTAGTTGCAACCTTTGCTCTGATACCACGTTGTCACGTCCTTAGTCGTTAACTAAGTACACGTGCGGCACTTGACAACTTGCTCACGATCTTGCACAACTTGCTCACGTTCTTGCTATGCCAAGTCAGCCTTACTACACTCAAGATCGCTAAGAGAATGGTAGAAAGAACACAAGAGAATTATTAAAGGAAGCTTTGTATTAGAGAGAACTTGAATTGTTTGCTTGATGAATTACAAATGGATGGACCCCTTTATATACTAGTCTCCTAGGGGCTAGAGTGTAAATATTAATTGTTACACAAGTCCTTAATATTTACAAGATAAGGGCTTTCTCTAGAATTCTCTACAAGCCTAGAAGATTCCAAGGACCTTCCTAGCAAATCCATAGGGATCTAGGGTCTTCCAAAGGAAATGTCCATACTTTTCTAGAATCTTCCCACAAATGCTAGTCTTTCTCCTATGTAAGCTTCCACATGGATTTAATATATGCCAAATGGCACCTATGTGGCATGATGACATGGCTGGTCATCACATTAAGCTTCATTTGAAATGGCCGTTGAAAACCATCGAAATATACATTTATGTTCCTTCGTTAGAGAGATTCTCTTAGGTTCTAGCCTCTTCTAAAGTATACCATAACTTAATGATCTAATTAACCCATCCTTAATCACCTCCGCGTTGTAATGAAAGGCGCATGTGCCTCTAGGAGATTGCGACAGATTTATTAATAATTTGTCTAAATTAATTTTCTATACAGTGAAAATGATTAACAAGTACCCATAGTATGATTCCATTTGATTTCATTATCTAGTGGTTGACCATATACGTTGACACGCAACCCATTCGTTTAGAGTAAAATAAGTTTGCATATGGCAATGTCAGGTCATGTTCACACTTTCGCTTCCTATGTTGCAAAACAGAGAGATATATGAAAATTTTTACTCGCACCTGCTTTATTTACACCAAATTAGTAAATACAAAATAAATATATTTATATTTTATTTATGATTAGGTGATTTATATTTTTATTTATTTTGTGACTTTTAAGATTAAATTAATTAATTTAGTCTAATTGCCGGGTTGGAGTAAGTATTTCTCAATACTAGTACTAGTGTAGCAGAAAAAAGGGATTCGAAATAAATAGAATATATCATATCTTTTTGAAAACTTAAACTTGAAACACGGTTATGACCCAAGTAGTACAACATATAAATGGAATAAGTACTTTTACTATATACTTAGCCAAGTCTTTAAAAGTTATAGGTACCTATGGGTTGAGATCTACTTCGTACTTTTTCTGATCGATTTTTACAGCTTATGTTTCAGCATCGAAACTTGTAACGCTTAAGAAAAATCCAAGATTCTTTGGTGGTACATAATGAGAATTAAACCAATAAAATTTGGACGACTCCTCACCCAGTAAATATAGATTGTAACTTGAAAAATAAACTTTAAGAAAAAAGAATAAGAATTGAGTGATAACAATTTCAGAATTTTATTTTACATCCTTATCCTATTTGTTGTGAATCTGCGTTTTTTGAGTCGAGAGTTTATCGTAAATAACTTTTTTATTTTCTTAAGATAAGGGTAGGTCTGCATATATACTATACACTACCCTCCTCAAATCTTATTTGTAAGGCTATGTTTATTATGTTGTTGTATTTTACTTGTGCAACGTTTGATTTTCAGCGGACTTTTCCTTTTTCCTTTTTCATATGCTTGAATCATGTCCCGTCCAAAGATTATAAAACAAAGAAACTAAGGGACCTTACAAATAACCAAAAGGTAAAGAAGAAACTAAAGAAAAAATATTCCTAAAACCTGATATATGAAATTCAAGGTTAACATAGTTAACAAAAATTGATATGCCCTTATAATACTAGTGTTATGAAATTATCTAAGATAGCGTAATTGCTTGAATAGCGGATAGAATTGTGAACATAGTAAACGAATCTTGGTTAGATATTTGATTTGTAGGTACAATTTTAGGTTTTCTAGGAAGAGGTAAACTAATAAAACAGTGTTAAGTACATGATAGTTTAGCAATTACATTTCAAATAATTGGGTGCTTAGGGTTTTGCCTAACGAAACTGACCATGCTTTGTTTTATACTATTTGGACTCGTTTGGTACGAGGAACAATGAATAATTAATCTCCGGACTAAATTTAAAAAAAGTTTATTTCATGTTTGGTTGAGAGAAAATTGTGATATAATTAATTCGGAAATTATAGTATTTTTTATCCCTATAAAAAAATAAAATAACTTATCCCTAAATAATTAATCCTCGGATAGCATCTTTCTAACCAAACGACCCCTTTTAGTTTTCCATAAACTACAAAGTCTGGTACACTTGAACAAAATGTAGCAAGTGACACCACTTGATGGCATATTATTAACATAAACACCAATAATGTTTTTAGAATAAAAGGTTATTGGTAGTGCAAAATTATTACATAGTCAATGTTAAATAAAGCAGGTTACTTACTGTTTAGGATAAAATAGCGATGAATTCTTTTTAGATAGAGTAATTAACATTCAATTATCTTTTAAGTATTCTTAATTATTTTTTACGTCATTCGTCATGCTGTATTTCATACCAAATGAAAAAAACAACTCTTTTTTTCTCATAGATGTAATTCCCATCCATTAACAGTAAGAATTGTATTTAAAAGTTCAAGATTTAATTTTAACCAGACTCTTCCTTCTCTTTGTCCTACTCCAACTCCCCCGTCCTGTTAAGGTATTTGCTTTGATTTTCTTATCATAATAAAGTTTTACTTTTTTCTTAAAGGAAAGTCAAAGTATTATCATAATTATTTTTATTTTTCTATAAGAAAAAAATATAAATCTCTCCCATATATAATAATTTCCTTTCTTGGAGAAAAAGTTTGGGTCTCTATAAATTGAGGATTCTTCCTTCGTAAATAATACAAGAATAGAATTAACAATGTAATCATTACAAGAGTTTTATTTAGGAGGAGAATATTCTCTCATAAGTTTTTTTCTCTTTTATATTAGTAAACCATATGTAGGTCACTTGACCAATCCATATTATAATATTATACCTCTTTTAGTAGATTTTTCTTTGTCATCTGATTTATCGTTACAAAGATTTACTTTGCTAGATGACGCCTTGTTATTTTCGATCCCAACAGCACCCTCATCCCACGTTCTTCTAAGCTCAAAGAAACTTTGTTTATTCTGTTCTATTTCTTTACACTATCACGCTTTAAACGAAGTTTGTGTTTATTCAGATTCTTTTTCTTCAAACAATCACAATTTAAACGATTTAGGAGCTTAATGTTTACTTAAACCTCCATATCCAAAGTCAATGTTTCAAAAGTCTCTACCAAGCAAGAAAAAATAACAAAAATGAATGAATATATAGTCGTTTGCGTATTACGCAAGAGATGAAAATTTACCTATCTTCTGCACGAAGAAAATTGGAAGATACTCTTAGTTTAAAATGAGACAGAAACTAATTAGGAAAACGATAGAGATACAAAGAGCTGACCAATAATGACCGAATTAAAAACGTGTGTAAAATTGTTATAGGGCTGTGCACCTTTGAATATATCTTGTATTTAGACTGAGTTTTGTCATCAATAGTACTAGTAATTACACAACAAAAGAAGGAAAAAGAGGGGGTAAACGTGTGTGATATTATTCTTTAAATCATGTTTATGTCAAGGTCTGATCAGCATGGGCGAATCTATGTATAGAAAAATGGGTAATCGGACTCGTTAGCCACGCAAAATTTCTAGACATATATGTGCATATATGTTAGAAACTAATCATATATTTTGTTCGAAATTTTTAAGATCAAAAGTTCGATACACTAGCAATTTGCTTATGTGCCCGCCACCTTCAAATTGTAGGTTAGGGCGACAAAGACTGTTTCTACTTCCCAAAAAATGTCTTTGAGACTCAGAAAATAAATAATATAATTTTATTTTTAACTTTGGGAAAACTTTAATTTAACACAAAAAATTTCAAAGTTTATGTATTCGGTCAACTAAGCCCCTTTAAGATGGGAAGGGGTGAGGATACAGATAGTATAGTTCATAGAGTATTTGACTTCAACCTTATCTTTGAATGATCTTCCTCATCAACGAATATTCTGGTAGACTTTGACCAAATTCTCTGAAAGTGAAGAGGATTTGTGCACTAAAAAAACAAAAATATAATAAAAACAGTAATAACAAAGGAGGAATTTGCTTTCTCAAAATTCAACTATGTTAGTATGTTAGTGTATCGAAATTATGTATTAAGTCAATCCAAAGGCAACTCTGAAATCTCGCTTATTCATATGACTTCCTAGATCCATGAAGGACATAGAATATTTATAAATTGGTCTATGTAAAGAGTAGAGATGAAATCACCAAATCAATATACTATTCCTTTTCGAACTTATCGATTTGATGATATCTTAAATTATAATTATTAAAAAAAAAAAAAACAGAAGTCTATTAGTTCTAATTTGAATATATTTATATTATTATAAAAATGAGAACCTCAAAAATTAAAAGTTAAATTACCAAAATATCTTTTTAGATAATTTAAATATCCTATGAATTTATAAAAGAAAACCTACACACTAACACAAGCCAACGTGTAAATATACTTAAAAGATAAATAAAATATTTATCTTAAAATGAAAGGATGCACACTTTGATCTTAAGTTGGTCTTCTCTTCCTTAAAAGTTGTAGTACTTTGCAAGAAAAAAATTACTTTCAGAATCAAATGGTTCATTTCCAATGTGGCGTATGTAGAAGTTCAAAATATACCTTTTTTAATTTTTAGATCGCGGAAGCATAATGTATAGAAGTTCTTCTGTGTGAAACATGAAGTGATCCTTTCGTCTCTACTTATTTATTTATACAAGGAATGATACCGAATTTCTCTAAAATGGGGAATCACAAGATATCGCTTTGTTAAAGAGAGTATATCTCTCTTAAATTGAAAGAAAAACAAGGTCTACAATTTAAGTCAAAAGTGTAACCTCTTACTTGGATAATGAGTAAGAAATTCCCCATTTTATTCCAAGACATTACAACAATGTTTTATTCTTGTTGCATAATCAAAAGATAAGGAATGGAAATTATAGAAAATAAATTTGAGTATGTCAAGGCCGGAGAAAATGTTTTGGTGGCTCTTGTTGCGCGGTTGCAGTATAATATTTATTAAGTGATGATTAGTAATTCTGAAAAAAAGTATAAATTAAAACAAATAAGGTTGTTAGATTACATGATTTTTCTGATATGTTTGTCATAATTTAGCATGTTTTATTTTCCGGCATGCAATATATTTCCATTAACTAGATAACTTATACATCTGTTCTTGTCTTATACAGATAAAATTGTGTGATTAATTGTGATTATTAAGATAAAAAAAATTCAAAAATACATAAAATAATAATTATTAATATATATACCTTGATATCCAATCGTTTCGATTTCGACAAACGAGTCAACCATATGATGATCTATTGATCGTTTAGACTAATTATTCTTTCATGTAGAATAATTTATCCAAAGCTTTATTTTAATAATATTGATTTTATTTTACGAAGATGTATACTATATGATTCGACTTACACGTGCAATACAAAAGTGAAAAATCTAAAAGATAAAAATTAAATTACTTAAATACCATATTTAATAAAATAAAATAAAATAAATGTATTAAATAACCTAAAAGAATATTCGGATTATTTGACAAAGGAAACAATATTTCAAATTAAAAGTTACAGACGCCATTTAGATTATTTACCAAAGAATGCTTAAACACCTCCTACCACCGACGGTCATCGTTGGCTGTAGGTGTAACAAGGCGCGCTTTGACTTTCTTCCATGATGAATTTTACATTGCCAAACACAAAGACGTGAAAGATTAGAATATTATTAATCATTTGACTATACAAAGGTATATCTTCTTCACTTGCTTTAAAAATTTATAGCTTTTCAGTGTATCCAATCCAATCAATTAATTTATATTTTTATAGGATATATATTGTAGATTCAACAAAAAATAAAAAATATAACAAATAACGTTGACCCAAGGAACTTTTCTTCCAATAAATACAAGAAAGTGAACTTTGTAAATAATATTGCAACACATTTTTGTCTTAACATTGAAAATGTTGATTACAAGGAAAGATAAAACATTCATACTTTCAATTATTTCTCTATAGTATATATTTATGTATGTATTTATAAGGATGAAAATGATTTATTTAGAAGAACATTAATTAATTGAGGTGAGTAAATCCAAATAAGAGATATAGTTGCTAACGTTGATCGACTGTTTTATAGACAATTATACCCTTCATTTTAAGAGACAAAAATATGTGATTGAGGCCATGATTTCAAATAATATGAATGTTAGACAGAAGTTTTCCAGGATGCAAATAAAAATACATTTTGGCACTTGATATAAATAGTGATTACTCTCTATTTGGTCTCAAAATTTTCATAATTGGTGCTTTAGAAATACCACACTTCATTAATGAGTACTCACTCCAAGTCTTGCACTACCAGAGTGTATCTTTCAGCAGACTACTCTTTTGACAGCAAAATCTGGAAAGTTTATTTCATATTAATAAGCTAAGTGGCATTATAAAAAATTATTAATCATGCACCCGAGTCAAAAGAGGAAGATTTCACATTTCTGAATAATATCTCCTTCTGAGTTCTGAAAGTATAATTAATCATCTCTAAATTTTATCACAATACAAATTTCATATTTTTTGTCAAAATTGATACAAAAGTTTAAGGAGATCCAGTTGCAAGACTTTTAATGCAGAAATCAAGATAATCAACATATTTTGAATAAGACAATGACAACCCAATATGATTATTTAGGAATGATAGAAAGGAACACAACAAAAATACCGTGTATAAGAAAATATTAAGTGATATATATTTTATTAAGTGAGACATTTTATTATATGATTGTCATAAAATTAAAGCAAGTAACAAATATTATTGCAAATTTGGTACAGAAAGAGAACCTCGAATTTTATCGCAAATTGGCATCGACTAAGGATGAAAATTTCATATTTTTTGTTAAAATTGATAATTTTTTCTTTTGAGAATATCGAGTTACAAGATATTTAATTGCAAAGAAGTTACACAAAGTTGATAAAGCTGGTGCAATCGAAATTAAAGATGAAGAGATAACACAGAGATAACTATCTAGAAGACCAAAATTTTTGAAGAAGAGTACCACGACCCAATTGAAGAATAATTATTTTTGGTAGAACAATAATTTCATTTCACTAGATGTGTTTATATAATAATTACAAAGGGGAGATAACATAAAATATAAAGAACTCTACTCTAAGTGCATAACATAAAATATAAAGAACTCTACTCTAAGTAGCCATCTAGTCTATACGCCCCCTCAAGCTGGACGGCGATAGGTAAGTCCAAGCTTGGACCGAAGAAGCAAAAACGGAGCACGAGAGAGCGGCTTCGTCAGAGCATCAGCCAACTGATCGGCTGCAGAAACATGAGTCACACGTAAAATACCACGCTGAACCTGTTCCTGAATAAAGTGAAAATCCAGGGCAATATGCTTCATCCGAGAGTGAAAAACAGGATTAGAACACAAGTACGTTGCACCCACGTTATCACAGTATATAACAGGACAAGCAGGGAGAAACACCCGAAGCTCAGTCAACAGAGAACACATCCAGCGGAGCTCTGCAGCAATCGAGGCAACAGATTGATACTCGGCCTCGGTGGAAGAGCGAGCAACAGTGCGCTGCTTCCAAGAGGCCCAAGAGATGGGGGAGCCACCAAAATAGACCACATATGCACTCGTGGAGGTATAATCATCCTTGTTGCCAGACCAGTCAGAATCAGAGAAGGCATACAAGGACAGCTGAGAAACACGACGAAGAAGTAAACCAAGGTCAATAGTACCACAATGGTAACGGAGCAGGCGTTTCGCCGCGGCCCAATGAGCAGTAGTCGGCTTATGCATGAACTGAGATAACTTGTTCACGGCCTAAGCAATGTCAAGACGAGTGAGGGCCAAATACTGCAGACTACCCACAACAGTCCGATACTCAGTCGGGTTATCCAGGGCTGTGCCATCTAGGAGAGACAACGGTTGATCAGTGGCTAGCGGAGTAAGTACCGGCTTGGAATCAGCCATATGAGTCTGATGCAGAAGATCAAGGATGTACTTCCGCTGAGATAGTAGGAGACTATCACGGTGCGATAGAACCTCAACTCCAAGAAAATAGGACAGAGTACCAAGGTCCTTGATAGAGAAACGACGTGCCAACTCAGCTAGAAAACGATCAACTGTACCCGGATCAGACCCAATAACCACTATGTCATCAACATAAACCAGCACAAACACAGAGACACCAGCCCGGTCGAAGAGAAACAACGAGGTATCAGCCTTGGAATTCCGAAACCCCCGTGCCAACAAAAACTGTCTCAACTCTGAATACCAAGCCCTGGGAGCCTTAAGGCCATAGATAGCCTTATGCAGCTTACACACATAGTGCGGATGATCAGTGTCAACAAATCCCTGAGGCTGAGCCATGTACACATCCTTATAAAAACGACCCTGTAGAAATGCATTGTTGACATCCAACTGCTTGAGAGACCAGCCTCGAGAGACTGCCAAGGTAAGAACCAAGCGAATGGTGACTGACTTAACAACCGGACTAAAAGTTTCCTGATAGTCAATACCAGGGCGTTGATTAAAGCCCTTGGCAACTAACCTAGCCTTATACAGATCAACACTGCCATCAGAAAGATACTTAGTCTGGTAAACCCACTTGCAGCCGACTAAGTTCTGAATACCATCAGGAGGGACCAACTCTCATGTACCATTGCGCACAAGCGCCTCAAACTCCTCGGACATGGCAGCCCGCCATTTCGGATCCTTCAAGGCTTGAGTGGCAGTAGAAGGCTCAAGAGAAGGATGAAGCTGAGCTGTGAGGCAGAGTTTTTGGATAGGCTTGCAGATATTGTTTTGGGCACGGGTGGTCATAGGATGGGTGGAAAGAGAAGATAGTGGTGGTGGTGGCGGAGGTGGAGACTGTGGCGGGATGGATGCTGAGGAAGAAGAGGCGGTGGATGGGGGAGACTGAACCAGAGAGGTAACAGTCTGAGAAACAACAGGAGGAAGAACATAGTGCGAGGGGCACCATGTGTCAGCAGTAGAGGGCGTAGGTCGTGGTGCAGTGGACATGAGAGAGGAGTAAGGGAAGACCGACTCATCAAACTGTACATGACGGGAGACATAAAGTCTGGAGGTAGTGGGGTCAAGGAAAAGATATGCACTCTGGGTTTTTGAATAGCCCAAAAAGACACAAGAGATAGAGCGTGGATCCAGCTTGTGAGCGGAGTAGGGACGAAGCCAAGGATAGCATAAACAACCGAAAACATGGAGCCTGGAGTAGTTAGGCGACTGGTGGAAAAGACAGGTGAACGGAGAAGACATATGTAGAGTAGGAGTTGGAAGGCGGTTTATGAGGTACACAGCGGTCTCAAAAGCATAAGGCCAAAAAGACAAGGGTAGGGAAGCATGGAAGAGGAGAGCAAGTCCAGTTTCGACAATGTGTTGATGACGGCACTCACTGAAACCATTATGTTCCAGTGTGTAGGGAGGGGTAGTAAGATGGGTAATGCCAGAGGTGGCAAGGTGAGAGGACAAGGCAAGATACTCGCCCCCATTATCTGAGTAAAGGCACTTAATTTTAAGTTGAAAATAATTTTCAACCAGTGCTTGAAACGTAACAAAAATGGATCGCACATCAGACTTATGCCGTATCGGATACAGCCACATATAATGAGTAAAATGGTCAACAAACAGCACATAATAATGAAAATTTTCACTAGATGAACCAGGAGATGTCCATACATCAGAGAAAATATACTATAACGGTCTAGTGGAAATAATGGAAGAATCATAAAAAGGTAGCTTATGACTTTTGCTGCAACTACAGGCAGTGCAGCTATTATTAAGTGCGAAGCTAGAATAAGGCAACTGATAATGCGATAAAATATGACGAGAGATGGCAGATGCCGAATGACCAAGGTGAGAATGCCAGACAGTGTGGGGAGGATGAGCATCTGAGAAGTAAACGCAGGCAAAGGGGCTAGATGAGGGCCACACATAGGTGCCGTCTCTAGTGCATCCCGCCAGAAGGTGAGTCCCCGAACTGCGATCCTTTACAACAAAACCAAAGGAAGTAAATTCAACTGCCACATCATTAGACTTACATAACTGGAAGACGGAAAGCAAGTTTTTTTTCATATTAGGAGCATGCAATACATTATGTAAATGAAGAGAACGATGTGAGGTAGGGAGAGTGGTCGAACCAATATGAGTGATAGGAAGCGCGCTCCCATCTCCAATGTAGACAGAGTCAGTGTGCGAAAAAGGTTGGTGGAGGGAAAGGTTTGCTAGGTCGGTGGAGATATGGTGAGTGGCGCCACTGTCAAGAAGCCATGAAGGACCCGGTGCAGGAACATAACTGCCATATGTTGGACCTTGTGCATGAAAAGCCTGAAAACCGGCCTCAGGTAGAGGCATATAGGAGGACCCATAGACAGCTGAAGAATAACCAGAATATGGAGCATAACCAACAGGCATGGAAGCAGCATAGTGGGCAGCCGGCTGTGGGAACGACTGCCAAGGCGGAGGCTGCCATGGACGTGGTGCAGGCTGGCGGGGAGATGCGGCAGGAGGCGCTGCAGGAGGTGCTGGAGGCAGCGGGCGAGGGGCAGCAGATTGAGGTGGGAGGTGCTGGAGCATCCATCCATGAGTAGGACAGTCCCGCAGCGGGTGTCCTTGGATGCCGCAAGCCTGGCAGCGGCCACGGTACAGCTTCCGGTGCCTACGAGAGCCTGAGGAGGAGGCAGCAACTGGTGAGGCTGATTGGAAAGGTATGGCCGAGGGAAGTGCCGGAGCAGCCATTGAAAAGGAGAATTGGAACCGTTTTTTGATTACAGACGTGTTCAGCCCTTCAATACTCCCTTTAATCTTGTCTGCCTTGACGATGACAGTCCAGACTCGTCTCCAGTAATCTCAAAGAAATGAAAAGTGAACGATTCTGCTGTCGAAAAGAAAGACGACAAGATGGAAGTTGTTCAAATAATTGATGGTGAAGAGGAAGATTGGCTGCCACCTTCCCCAAACATTTCTGCTCATACTAGTAACCTTGTTGAAGATTCAACTATAAAGGAAATTAGGTTGAAAAAGAAAGAGCTGGAATCCTAAACCTTGGTGGCGCTAGGTTTAGGGTTATGTAAGCCCTAGGATCAAGGCTTATAATGATACCATGTAGAATAATTATTTTTGGTTGAATAATTATTTCATTCCACTAGATGTGTTTATATAATAATTACAAAGGGGAGATAAAATAAAATATAAAGAACTCTACTCTAAGTACATAACATAAAATATAAAGAACTCTACTCTAAGTAGACATCTAGTCTATAGTAAGTGCCTGGCCTAACCCCGGCGAGATAGTGACGAGACTAGGACCAGATTCCAGATAGACCCGTGCAGTTTTATATATATATATATNCATAGGTGCCGTCTCTAGTGCATCCCGCCAGAAGATGAGTCCCCGAACTGCGATCCTTTACAACAAAACCAAAGGAAGTAAATTCAACTGCCACATCATTAGACTTACATAATTAGAAGACGGAAAGCAAGTTTTTTTTTCATATTAGGAACATGCAATACGTTATGTAAATGAAGAGAACAATGTGAGGTAGGGAGAGTGGTCGAACCAGTATGAGTGATAGGAAGCGCGCTCCCATCTCCAATGTAGACAGAGTCAGTGAGCGGAAAAGGTTGGTGGAGGGAAAGGTTTGCTAGGTCGGTGGAGATATGGTAAGTGGCGCCACTGTCAAGAAGCCATGAAGGACCCGGTGCGGGAACAGAACTGCCATATGTCGGACCTTGTGCATGAAAAGCCTGAAAACTGGCCTCAGGTGGAGGCATATAGGAGGACCCATAGGCAGCTGAAGAATAACCAGAATATGGAGCATAACCAGTAGGCATGGAAGCAGCATAGTGGGCAGCTGGCTGTGGGAACGACTCCCAAGGTGGAGTCTGCCATGGACGTGGTGCAGGCTGGCGGGGAGATGCGGCAGGAGGCACTGCAGGAGGTGCTGGAGGTAGCGGGCGAGGGGCAGCAGGTTGAGGTGGGAGGTGGTGGAGCATCTATCCATGAGTAGGACAATCTCGCAGCGGGTGTCCTTGGATGCCGCAAGCCTGGCAGCGGCCACGGTACGGCTTCCAGTGCCTGCGAGAGCTCGAGGAGGAGGCAGCAACTGGAGGGGCTGACTGGGCAGGTATGGCCGAGGGAAGTGCCGGAGTAGCCGCCACTAATGCCGAGACAGGGTGAGACGAAAACGTCAAGGACCCCAACGGCTTAAGTTTCAACTCTTCATGTAATAACTTTTCTTGCAAACCATCAACAGTAATAGGTGTATCTCGGGCATTTACAGAATCCACAACATGTTTGTAAATAGGATCCAAACCATCCAAGATTTTATCAAGTAAATCTTCCAAATCAAGAGGCTTTCCCAATAACGATAATTCATCCTTGATTGTACGAATTGCATGAAAATATTGTGTGATTGAGGATGTGCCTTGAACAGTATTTTTGAGACGAGCACGAACCTCTTTGATGTGACTTCGAGAAAGAGCGGCATACGTGGTCTTCAAGATGTCGTATGCCGCCTTCGAGGTGGTCGCCGGATTCACCAAGGAGGTGACTTCTTCCGCAAGGCTTCCAAGAATGGAAGATAGTAACAACTTGTCTTGGCGGTACCAAGAGAGAAAAGCCGGATTGGGGGTGGAGGACCTGAAACCAGCAACAGTGGTGGCAGCTGTGGTTAGAGTAGTGGCCGGCGCTGGTTTCGTCCCGTCAATCCAACCAATGAGACCAAAACCATGAAGAAGGGTATCTACTTGCTTCTTCCATCCCATGTAGTTGGATCCATGGAGTTTTGCACCTGGGATCGTGACAGAGATGAGTGGTGTTTTAGGGTCATGAGGGTTGGGGAGGAATTAGGGGGGAACGGCGGCGTCAGCCATTGAAAAGGAGAAGAAGACAGCGGCGACGCTAGGTTGAGGGGGGCGGCAGCGCTAGGTTTTGGGGTATGTAAGCCCTAGGATCAATGCTCATAATGATACCGTGTAGAATAATTATTTTTGGTAGAACAATAATTTCATTCCACTAGATGTGTTTATATAATAATTACAAAGGGGAAATAACATAAAATATAAAGAACTTTACTCTAAGTACATAACATAAAATATAAAGAACTCTACTCTAAGTAGACATCTAGTCTATACCAATAAATATCATTGGGACGGTAGAAAATACCCAACAAGAAAAATGTATATAAAGAAGTATTAGATACATTTAATTACATAGCTGTCATAGAATTAAAAAAGTAAAAGAATCACGTGTATCTAATTAAACTTTAATTTTTTTTTTTTGTAGATTCAAACGATAGACAATCTTTTTGACTTTTACAAACAAGTAAAGATCCATATTTACCATTCACTTAAACGTATACTTTATTTTTTCAGGTATAATTTTTTGCTCAAATTTTTGTTCTAATAATATTAATATTATTTTATAAAATCATCTATTACATAACTTGACATACACGTGCAATGCACGTGCTGAGGAACTAGTATTAATAAAAGGAAGAAAGAATATTTTTTTTAAGATCATACGAGCTCATGACTAGTAGAGATCCAATTTTATTTTTTTTGGAACCCTGAAAAATCTACCACCGCTATAACCTCTACCCTTCGGGTGAGAACTATGTGCACACTGAGTAAACTCTCCATTGTGTAATAGCCTGCAAATCACACCCGGGATGTAAGATTGAATTTTCACTTAACCTTTCCCCTTTCCCCTTTCCCTTTCTTGGACCACCTTCAAAAATAAAATAAAAAATTTAAAACATGTATATATGCTCTTGAATTATTATTTTTTTAGTTTCATAATAGAAAATGGTTTTATTTTTTTTAATAAAAATTCTTGCACTGCCTCAAATTTGACCGTAGGCTATTCATAGTCAATGGATCACTACTTCTCTAGTGGAAGAAAAAAAAAAAGAAACGCCATCAACGTTATGTACTTATGTTCATAACCAGTTGAACTGAGAATTTGACGATATAATGCTTGTTGATATATTTCATATCCTTAAAACCAAGCAAAGGAAAGGAAAAGGAAAAACACGTTTAACATATATCCCCTCGTTCTCTTTTTCTTTTTCTTATGAAAAGAACTCTCCTTTTTTCCCTTGTTTCGCTTCACATCGAAACATAACTTAGGTTTTTAGTAGTGACTTAGACTAAAACATGAAAAACTGAAATACCTTATTTTTATATTTTTCCTGAATGGTTGTTGATCAACAATATTAATATCATATAGAGTTTTATTTTTAATTTCTCATTTGGTGTCCGGCACCATATCATATAGAGTTGGTAATAAATACATTTCCATGTCAAAACTATGAGTATTAATTTACACATAATATCGAAACTCAACTTTTTCCATGTCAAAGTAGCATTATTTATTTACACATTAAATCAATAGTCATTGTTTGCATGTCAGAGTAGCATCATTTGTTTACAAGGTCCATCTTAAAACGCCGCTCTTTCTTTGATAATAGAACGCCATTGCCATTGGCATTTCATGTACAACTTGTATATTAGTAAGCTTTTCTTGTTTGTCAAATTTCTCCTTAGATATATATAATAAGTTGACATTATTAAATTTCTTATGACAGCTTTCATATTTCTTTTCAATTTATATGATGTGTAAAAATGTCCTTGAGCATATCATCTTCTGGATAACGATATAAATATTATCAAGATAACAGGCATTTCTTATATATTTTTGTGTATTTTGAAAAGGTATGCCTATACAGGTCAAACGCTTTGACTTGCGAAACTTACTGTACTAAGTAAAATAATTCCTGTATAAAAATTTAATCCGTCCAATATAATGTTTGGTTGCTCAATTCAATTTATGCATACCTAATACATGGATTACTTATACTGCATAGGAGGGCTTAGCTAATACCAAGGAAACCAAGAGATTGCTAATCCCTGCATTAACTATACCTGGATAGGACCCTAAAATTACTAAACCGCCCCTCAAACCCTTTTCCTAAATTTCTTTATATATAGAAAGAAGAATATTCAAGGGTATAATTGTAAAGAAGATTTTGTACAGTTTTAAACCAAACACAAGCTAATTTTTAATACAATGAATCAAACACTTGATAAAAAATAATTCCAGCACTACAATCCCTGCATTATTAATTCCTGCATTACTTGTGTTCGTACCAAACGACCCCTGAGTACTCTATTAGTCCTATTAATTTTGAAGCCTGATTTTATTACTAATGCAATCTTGTGCTCTTTAATAGTAAGTAAGGGATGTTAGTGAGAGAAATTATGTTGCCAATAAGGCCAAGACAAATGGTTAGATTAGATGCTGTGACTAATTTATTTAAGACAATTAAGCTTATATATATATTATATCTCCAAGAAAAAATAAAAGAAATTTATTTGCTGACCTCATTAAGATGGACGAGTTTGGTGAAATTGGACCGGCAAAATGTCCCAAACCTGACATGTGGCTCTAGTTAAATGTGAACTAAGATTATATTACAAGATCTAATTTAACAATTCATTATCCAATTTGACAGTGTCCAAATAGTTTTATTTAAACGAAATCCAGAAGTATTTAATGGCTAATTCATGCATTCTTATTGCCTTAAATCATGTATTAATATCAAGCGGCTGAAAGAGAGGCGGAAGTTAGGCGAGGGCTTGGCGGAGATCAACTAATAAATATCTATGGAGCTTTTTTTGAACTTTTGAAATATGAATTCTATACTCCCTTCGGTCTATTTTAATTAACTTTTTTTCCTGTGATCAATAATATTTATTTTTTTAAATAACAAGAAAGAATTAACTTCCTTTTTTTAAATTGTCTTGAAGTAAAGAACCTGAAAGTATTTGTTATATTTTCAATGAACAAATTAAGGTTAATATGATCATTTATATTTTTAATTAATGTTAAAAGATAAATTTCTTAATATATGTAAAAACAATCAAAAAATCAATTCAAGTGGATCGGAGGGAGTAACTTACAATAGCAAATTTTCTTCTTTTTATTTTTTGGTTTTTCACCGCTGCCCGGTACCCGCATTGGGGTCCGACAAAATCAAGATTTATGCCAGGAGGTCCCACACTGAGGGTAAAGCATTTTCTAACAAAGGTAATGTTATATCCGGGACTCGAACCTAAAATCTCTAATTAATGATGAATAAGCATTTTGTTACCCCACCACAACCCTTATTAGTTAATAGCAAACTTCATTACATATGCAATTACATAGTATTGGATTGCCAAAATAACCATACAAGTATGCTGTAAACAGAATTTAAAGGGATAATTTTAATTTTGACCAAAGAAACTTCACATATCTTATGCATTTAGACCATCTCCAACCTTGCACCATTTCTTGCACCAAATGCTATTTTGGTGCAAAAAATGGTGCAAAGTTGCTCCAACCTTGCACTATATTGTGCACCATTTTGGTGCATGAATAGTGTTGCACCAAATTTGGTGCAACACTATTCATTGCACCATTTTACTATTCATCAATAATTATTATTATTTTATTATTATAACACACTTTTAATTTAACATATTATAGATTTAGATTCCTAATATACCTATTTATCTACACCATTACTATTTATTAATATTTTATTATTATTTTTTATTATATAACACTTTTAATTTAACATATTATAAATTTTAATTTATAATTATAGATTCCTAATGTATCTACTTATTTTTTATGTAATATCTTATAATATTTATTTTACATCTTAATTTTGGAGTGTAAGTTTTATAAATTAATTTTCCTATATATTATTTTATATTAAATTGTAAGTTAATTTTATTATAAGGTATAATTGTATTAAAAAATATAACCATCACAAAAATGAAAAGTGCAGATATAAAATATAATATGTTGATAATAAATAACACAATATTCAATAACATAATAATTTCGAATATAGAACACAATTATAACACAATATTCAATAACAACACAATGATCAATAACATAACAATATTCAAACATTAAAATTGAAAATACATTAAACAACATAATAATTTAAAAAATTATAACAATAATTTAGTACTCTGGTAGGTCGTTTCCAGATCCACCAATATCATTAAAATATGAAGTGTATGGGGCAATTGATGCTTGTGTTTGTGACTGTTGAAATTGTTGACTTCTTTTATCCATTTAGAATGTTGGCATACGGCTTGCCAGCAGATGCCACTGACGANTCTTTTATCCATTATTCGTTTTTGTTCTTGTCGAATAAATTCACGAATATTTGGATCACCAATAGAATCTAAATTCGAAAATAAAATTTTATTTTCTTCTTTAAATTCTCTTAGTTTCAAAGCTCTATCTTTCATCTCCAAATCTCGCTGCCTGTCTGCACCTGACTTTGCCAACAACTCAACAAGTCGATTATTTTCTGATTGGACCATTTGCATAGCAGATGAAAAACCTTCTTCGATTTTTCTCTTCAATTTTGCTTTCTTCACCCCAATAGGTCGTTGTGATGATGTGGAATCACCTGCAACATCCTCATTCAAATTTAGTGAAAATGATGATAAGTTAGGAGATGATACTAGAGGTGAATTAGGATTAGGAGTCTCGGACTCCGATGATATATAAGAAGAGCCTTGTTTTCGAACTTTTTTGCTTCCAGCATCGACATCTTTAAACTTCTCAAAATCCACATCATTTTCCACACATTATCAAATTTAAAACCTTTTTTGTAGTTCGGATCTTGCATAAGTAAACATTTTACTTGATTAATCTGCAATTTTTTAAAAAAATTGAAGGAAAACTGTAAGTAAATATATAAAATAAAGTATAAAAATTTATCCAAAATAAATACTCACAATATCTTTATCTGAAGCACCACTAGGATGCAAATTTTCAACTTGACGTACACAACCGGATAATTTTCTTATAGACTTCTCAATAACTTTAATTCGACATTCCAACGATCTTTTGTTGCGATACTCCCAACACGCATCCTTTGCACTATTGTACCCTTCTTCCACTCGACTCCAAAAATTATCTCTAGATTGATTTATACCCGTTATTGGATCTTGAGATACATCTAGATAAGCTTGGCATAATACCATATCTTCATTGGTAGAGTATCCTGTAGATCGGGTAGACATTTTTTGCAAGTGAATAGAGGAAAAGCGGATTATATGGTTAAAGAAAAACTAAAGGCAATTTCGATTTGAATGTGTATTTTGGGACCTGAATATATATAGATAAAAGTAGAGCCAAAATAGGATAGATTTCATCTTGATCTCAACCGTTGAATGGATTTCATCCTTATCTCAACCGGATAATAATAGGATAGATTTCATCTTGATCTCAACCATTGAATGGATTTCATCCTAATATCAAACCTTCGGAAGGATTTCATCCTTATCTCGACCGGATAATAATAGGATAGATTTCATCTTGATCTCAACCGTTGAATGGATTTCATCCTAATCTCAACCGTCGGATGGATTTGATCCTTATCTCGACTGGATAATGAATGGATTTCATCCTAATCTATAAAAATGAACATCATATAGGTAAATAACTCAGGATTTCCAATTCATTTCAAAATCAAATCAAGCATTCTTATTTGTCTTCTGGAAATGAATTTCTATACTGGAGGTTCTTCTAATAATAATGATGAAAATTCAACTTCATCATCATCATCTTTAGATTTAGATGATACTACTGCAGAAGAGCAGCAAGTAATCTTGCAAAATATTCGCATGAACAGCTATATGTTGCAATTTTTGCAAGAATATCAAAATAATGAAGTTTTCAAAGTTGGCTCTGTTCCAGATCATTTAGTAATCAATCGAGATCGTGAAGCAGCTGAAAATAATTTATTTCTCGATTATTTTTCAGATAATCCACGCTATAATGATGGTATGTTTCGTCGTCGATATCGAATGTCCCGGAATTTGTTTCTTCGTATTGTTGATGCAATTAAAGCTCATGATACGTACTTCGAACAACGTGCTGATGCGATGGGTAGATTTGGTTTATCTACTATCAAAAAATCACAGCTGTGTTTAGAATGTTGGCATACGGCTTGCCAGCGGATGCCACTGACGAATATGTGAAAATTGGAGAGTCAACTGCAATTGAAAGCATGAAGAGATTTTGTCGAGCTATCGTAGAGGTTTTTGGCCAGCAGTATCTGAGATCACCAACAGCTAACGATGTTGCAAGACTTCTTCACATCGGTGAGCAACGTGGTTTTCCAGGAATGCTAGGTAGTCTAGATTGCATGCATTGGAGATGGAAAAATTGTCCAACAGCATGGGCTGGACAATATGCAGGTCGTAGTGGATCCCCAACAATAATTCTTGAAGTCGTAGCTGATTATGACCTTTGGATATGGCATGCAAATTTTGGTATGCCCGACACTAATAATGACATTAATGTTTTAGAATCGTCACATCTGTTTTCCAATCTTGCTAAAGGAATCACTCCTCCCGCCCATTATGTTATTCAAGGAAACGAATATGATGTGAGTTATTATTTAGCTGACAATATATATCCAAAATGGTCTACAATTGTGCAAACCATTCAC
>MCJB01051721.1:20640-36133 GCA_002018475.1 Nicotiana obtusifolia
ACGTTTTTGGAGAAAAGAAGTGCTACATGATATAATAACATCATGTATTATACTGCACAACATGATAATCGAGGATGAGCGTGATCTTGATGCACCAATTCAAGATGCTTGGGAAGGTCCAACTCCAACAGTAGAAATGGTAGTAGATGAAAATTATCGATTTGAACAATTTTTAGCTCGACACAAAAAAATTAAGAACAAAGATGCTCATTTTGCACTTCGTAATGCATTAGTAGAGCATTTATGGGAGCAACGTACTAATCGTGAAAGTTGAATATTTATGTAGAAATTAAAATAAATTCTACCTTGATGTAATAGTATTTATTTAATTATATTTTAGCAATGATTTCACTTTTATTTGAATTATTCATTAATATGTATAATGTATAATATTTGCTTATAATCTATATTATTTGAAATTTTATTGTATAAAATATTTTTTTGGTTAATTTAGTATAACAAAGGATTATGAATTACATGGGATGGATAAGTGAAAAAGAAAAAGAAAATAAAGAATTTTATCTGAAATTATAAAATAAAATTTAAGTAAAAGAAAATAATATAATATAAGAGAGAGAGAAGAATATAAAAAGAATATTCTGTTTTGGTGCAAAAAATGATGCAATGGGTTGGAGTTAATTTGCACCATTTTGATCACCATTTTGGTGCATGCAAAGAATGGTCCATAAGGTTGGAGATGCCCCTAGTACTCTTTCTCATAAGTGACAACATTATGGTGAGAATATTGTTGCTTGTCATTTGAAGTATTTCTGACTGTTTGCTATATTTTCTTGTCGTGTCCGTACAACAAAGGTGTACGAAAATCAAATTGACTTTTTTGTTGTTGCAATTACAGATAGCTGTGGACTTGGTCTCCATAATATTTTTTCGAACCAATAACTTGGTGAGCAAGATCATTAGGAAGTCAATTATTTTGACCGACGACTTTTTCTTCCAGGTTAATTTTTCCTTCTTTTGAAAAATAAACAGTTTGACATATAAGTGATCAGAGGAAATTCAAATAGTGATGTCAATGCACGACCTGGTGAGATAAAAATTCCCGTGATGTTCTTATTATTTTTTTATTTCTTATTTTTTTCAGTTTACTTTTTTTTTATTTTCAATTAATGATTATGCTGGACTGTATTTTTGTTCTTTCAAACAAAACTACCGAAAGGTAACTGAATTTTATTAGCTTACAGAAATTTTGACTAGTGATCATTTTAGGGTTTAATTTATCATTGTAGTAGTACTAGTAATTTTTTTTTCTAAGGTGCACAAAATTGGAGAAGTGCATAAGTTTTGTTACATATCAGATAATAGAATACATACATGGCATAGTCCTCCGAAATTAAACTCCGTAAACTGGTTTACGGCTTGTGATTTCAATAAGGTACTACAATAATTACAACTTGCTGCTTCAAGTTATTCAAACATGTGAATACATTATTGTATACGGTTAAAGTGGGGCCCATTTATATGTGATCAAAATTTGGTTCGACTCTATATGGTTAATATTGAGTTCAACTATTGCACGACAGATCGGGTTCGAAATGCGTAGGGTCGAAGATCGAACCCAAGCTTCATCGAAGCGGAACACGATGCCAGAATGTCCAACCTCGAGAACATCGAGCTCGTGGTCCGAAATCGAGCCTGACTCCGAAAATGTCCGAGGAAAGATCATTAAACCTAAATGACGGAAAATTGGAATATCCGTAATGGGACGAACATCACGGCAGGAATCTCGGCACTAATCAATAGAATCGCTTAATTAGAAAATCAGGAGATTTTTTACCTTGTGCGGAGATTTTTACCTTGTATAAAGTTGCACCAAAAGTACGACCTCCCCACTATATAAAGGGAGAGTTGAACCATTTACAAGACACCTTTTTCACGAAACATCAATAAAAAGAAAAAACAGTGATATATTGCTCTCTTGAATCATTTTATCATCAACTTGTTTCAATTTTCATTATAATCAGTTTGTGCCCAAGAAGGATCAGCCAACGGCCAAAAGTATCTAACTCGGGTGGTTTGCGTTTCTTTTTCATGTATCTCTTAATTTTAACTTTCATTATATTATTCGTTATTTGTATCAAATTAGGTCACATATTCTTAAAACCACGTATAAATTCAATTGATATCCGAAGTTTAGGGTAAATAATTATGTTTCTTGACTTCTAAGTTTACTTAAGAGACAAGCCGAACTTTTTCAAAAGTAAAAATTCGACAAGACAAAAAACAAAAAACAATGACAAAATTTTTGATGCTATAATTCGTTTGTGTGAGCTCACTATTTTATTGACTTGAGTACATGCTTCTAGCAGTTCGATGAAATTAATATTAAATGATTTTCTTTATTTTGATGGGAACCATAGTGAAGTAGTTTGATGAGAATTGATGATGATCGATGATGATCTTAGTATAAAGAAAATGAAACGGTACTCCAATTTAAATGATCTTAATATTGATGACGTTTGATTTGATGGAATTACAATACTAACTTTTCTATGGGTGGCTGGATGTAGACTTCCAACCAACCACCTTAATTCCATGCTTGGACTTGGTATATTTTGTCACATAAAGCTTCATCTCTTGTTGGATTTCAATTTTAAAATTCAAAAATGTGCTATGTATTGAGACTTTTATTTACATTTGGTCTTGGAAATTTTTCTTCGAGGGGTTAACGAGCGGAAAACACGCAATTAAATTGTAATTGCTAGTCAAAGATAGTATAGTATAATATTGTATCCACAGGGATTGGAGTTAAACAATATTATCGTAGTTTGTAGCTAGATTGCTATCCAAGATGATCAACAGTTTAGATTTATGTAGTTAATACTAAAATTAATTAAGAATCTAGAGCTAATTGACTAATGACAATCGAAGCAAGGACTAAACAAAGGATGATATCAATGGGAGAAAATAGGGTTTTGATAGGATATGTGTAAGATAATTGTCTGGGATTTAACTCTAGATAATTCACTTCTAATATTCAAGTGAGTCTCTCGAATGCACTTAATTATCAGTACAATTATTTAATAGAAACTTCTCTCTCGATTAAGTCTCAACCTCACAATATGAACCAATTTAAGCTCTGTGAAAATATGCAAGATTGCGTAATGGATTGGTCTTTAGGAAAACCTCTTTTAATTATTCTCCTAACTAGATTTAGTCAATGATTCAACTAGCCTCTTTCGATTACTTAGAAGAATCTATGAACTCAACCAACAATATAATGCAAAGATATCACAAGTTATGCCTCTTTCGATTACAAGAACAAGTGAATATAGATGCAACAATTAAATCTTCCAAAGCGATTCAAATATATAAAAATAGAGTTATAATCCACAAACAATCATCAATACACCAAATCCATCAAAACCCAAAAGGATCTACTCCATAGACATGGAGAAGTTCTTCTCAAATGTAAATAAAGTATGGGAAATCATAAATTCAATCCAAACCCGGATCTTGAGTGAGGAAGGAATGATGAAATCCTTGTGCTTGTGTTCTTCTAACTCCTCCTTAGCCTCCTTAGGTCGAAATCTGCCCAAAAGTCCCGAAAATGGTGTTTTCCCGTGTATTAAGCCATCCCCCAATAATCTTCGTACGAAACTACCCTTTTTTTAGCGGAATTAAGAAGTCACTCTAACATTTTTGGGCTACCGCGCTGCATGCGGCTCCTCCCCATGCGGCACGCTTGTGGAAAATTCCAGAACACTTTGCAAAATACAATCTGGCCAAAATTTGCACGGCGCCTCGCATAGTGCATCACATAGTGCATCGTATTAGTGCAAATTTATCAGAGTATGGATTTTGCTTCGATTTTGACATCCAAACTTGGGCCTTGACCCCGAACACTATCCCGGCTTAATCTCTTGTGCTTTTACTCAGACTTCAAAGCTTCAAATCATTCGAATTAGCTCCATAACATCTACATCACTCGGAAGCACTTCTAGAAGACATAAAAAATACAGTAAGTGCAAAACACTAGCGATTAAAGCTCAAACTCAATTAAAAGTGCAGTAAATTAGAGTAAAATAAGCGACTAAAACATGTAATTATAGCCTACCATCAACATCCCACACTTAAATCATTGCTCGTCCTCGAGTAATCAAATTACACTTTTATAGACACAACCTTTTTAAACAACTCTCGTAACTCATTACACCAAGAATAATTAAAACAGATTAAGCAAAAGCCTCAAGATTTGACTCAAAAGCACGAAGCATTATTTATAACCCGCTCACTTACTCTAACACAGAGGTTAAACACATTACCCTTCCTTCATGAATCAAGTGCCCTCACAACAATAGAGAGTAGTTCCACACACCATCAAATTTAACAACAATCAGAAACTCAATATAGAAAGAATTCAATCACACTCAGAAATAACATTCATATGCCACAAAAAATGAACCATAGGCTTGCCCGTAGTGTACTACTCAACTAATCGGACTTATTCAGTCAAGGATCAAGTAGGACTTTAATTGTTTGTAATGTAGGCTTCGGGACGGGTAGGATACATTTAGATATAAGAGTGACTACACCTCCCTAAGTACTTTAATACATACATTTCACTATTCAAAACCCCACACTTATGTCAAACCATAACTCCACCTTCACACCAATATACATTAACTCCCAACTTCTTTAAGCACAATTATATCAAGAGTTACCACTATCATGGAATATTTTACACAATCATATAATTAACTATTTTTTTATTAAATTCAAGTGGCTCTTACTTTTTCAAAACAATGCACCTTTCTCCTAATTAAATGGTTCCACTCAAAAGCCAAACCAACACCCCATTCTTTAACTTTTACAAAGTTTATAACAATTTCAAGTGCTCGTGAGAGGTAAGAAGGTTCAAATAGATGGTCAATTCAAACAAATGGGTAACATTTGTAATTTGGTTGCCAAAGAAATAGGATTACGAGCTCAACAGGGTTAACTAAGATATATAACAATTAGGTGGGTAAAAGCATATAACTGGCTAAACAAAGAAATGCCTATATCACTTCCAAAACTGAGCAAAACTACCATTTCACTATGGAAACACAGGGGCAAGTTCTAGACATCAAATGAAATGCACAGAATACACAAAACCTCACTCACACATGGCACATAACTCACTCAAAATTGGACTCATCGAGACACTCTAGTCAAAGCAGTTAAGCAAAGTTAAGATCGTACAATTTAAGGTACTTATACAAGAGTCAGAAACTGAGCCTAAGCGTCACAACTAAAGCACTTGCTATTCTCAAGGCATAATAAAGTCAAGAGATATTGCTTTCATTTAAAATCACAGCACAAGATCTTCTACTCCTAAAAAAAAACTAACTACACCTGATTCAAACAAAACCCTTGGAAAAGAACCGCGACACAAAGAAAAAAAATGGGGAATTCAGACGCTACCTAACAAAAAATCTTTTGTCTTTTTCTTTCGACTTACTCCCTCAAAAAACTTGTCGAATGACATCCATCGTCGGGAAAAATCAAAAAATTTAATATTTTCAAACAAATGAATTACAAAAAACACATACACACAGACAGTTATACATTCTATACATATATACATCTCACTCCACACTTTAAATTGTACCATGTTCCTATGACACACAAATAAAAAACAAGAGGTAAGGAAAACTTCCCTGAACATCTAGTCGGGGTTTGAGTCGAAGTTGGGCTCCATCCCTCGCGCCCGAACTAGTGCACTCATCCATGCAGATAGCTTCTTCTCAGCCTTCTTGGGATACACCCCACACTTTTCTTTCACACTCACCGCAGCTTTCTCTTTCTCGCCCTTCACTTTCCACACAATACTAGCAGCTAGCTTCTCCCTTTTCACCCCCGTTTCTACATCCATCTTAAAAGTCACTGAGTCCTCGCCCACTCTAAGCAGGAGTTTTCTCTCATGTATATCTAATATTGCTCTACCCATTGCTAGGAATGGTCTTCCTAGGATTAGGGGGACCTCCTTGTTCTCTTCCATATTAACCACTATGAAATCCACAAGAAATACAAACCTATCTACCTGAACTAAGATATCTTCAACTATTCCCTCGGGTATTAGAGTCGTTTGGTCTGCCAGTTGTAAAGATATTAGTGCAGACCTTATCTCTCCAATCTCCTTCTCCAGTTTCCTTTAAATAGATAGATGCATTAAATTAATTGAGGCACCATAATCACATAGAGACTTATCAAAATTAATGGTGCCTAAAGAGCAAGGTATGATAGAACTCCCTGGATCTCCACACTTTTGTGGGAGTTTGTTTTGCAATATTGCGCTGCAATGCTCTGTGAGCTTGACCACTGAGGTCTCTTCTATTTTCCTCTTCCTTGTCAAGATCTCCTTCAAGAACTTGGCATAAGCCGACATTTGTGAGAGCATTTCTGTTAGTGGTAGGTTTACATGAACCTGTTTCAGCACATCTAGAAATCTCTCGAACTGCTTGTCCAGCTTTTCTCTACTTAGCTTTTGGGGAAAAGGCAGCACAGGCATATGCTTTCTCGCCTCAGGTTCCTCCCTTCTCGAGTTTTCTTCCTTCTTCTTCTCGACACCACTTTCTAGCTGCTCCCCGCTTTTCTTTTTTCATGTCTCATATCTTTGTGGATTGGGTTGAGATCTTTCAACACTTGCCCACTTCTCAAAGTTACAACATTCACTATTTCTTTGAGATTTCTTTCTGTATCAGCCGGGAGTGTTCCTAGGGCTCTCTCAGACATTAGAGTAGCTAAGTGCCCAACCTGTCTTTCCAGGCTTTGAAAAGAGATACCCAATTCTTCGATGGCTGTATCATGGGAATCAAGCCTCTCATCCGTATTGATAATAAAGGTCTTCATAAGATCTTCCATGCTGGGTTGATTCGACTGTAGAGGTTGATACTTTCACCTCTACTAATTTTGTGAACCTAGAGCTCCTTGTTCCTGGAATTTGGGGTTGTTTTGTTGCTATGCATTTGCAGTACCCTCAGGTGAACTCCATGAAAACTCGGGGTGCCTTTGAACCATTGCATTAAAAATATAGTTTCCTACAGCATTCACTTCCTCACTTGAGGCTTGATACTCATGAATAGAGTGTCCTCTTCCACATATATCACAAGCTGCATGTTGTACTTTTTGCATCGAAGCTACAGTTAGCTTTCGTATTTCTTTAGCCATAGCATCAAGCTGTACTTGCGCAGATGTAGTAGCATCAACTAAGTGAACACCAGTTGATTTTCTTCTTTCCACACTATCAGAGGGCCACTGATTAGCATCTTGGGATAACTCATCAAGAACTATAACTATATCCTCAGGAGTCTTCTTCATAAAAGGGCCTCCAACTGGACTTGCTCAATTTTCTACGTGAGGTTGGTGTCAATCCATCCCAAAAATTCTGGAGTTGCATCCAGAGTTCAATTCCGCTATGTTGACACCTTCTAACTATCTCCTTAAACCTCTCCCATGCTTCAAAAACAGTTTCATTCTCTTTTTGGCAGAAGCTATGGATTTCTCTTCTAAACTTGCCCGTCTTAGCTGAGGAGAAATATTTATCAAGAAATTTTCTGGTCATATCCTCCCATGTTCTAATTGACCCATTTGGCAAGCTTCGAAGCCACTGCTTCGCATCAACTTTAAGCGAAAAGGGGAATGCCCTTAACTACACTGCATCTTGTGACACACCATTGTATTGAAAGGTGTTCATAATCTCCTAGAAGTCCATCAGAAGTTTGTTTGGATCTTCGTTCATCTTCCCTCTGAAAACGCAGATGTCTTGAATGATTTGAAGCAAACCTCGCTTCAACTCGAAATTATTGGTTGCAATTGGAGGTGGTCTAATACTTGACAATCCTTGATTGTAGATTGGTCTGGCATAGTCACCCAATGCTCTACCAAGCGTTGGTACCGCATTCTCGAACTGGTTTTCAATCGAGGGTCGATTTAGATTGAATCTTCGACCCCTATTGTCTTCGACAGTTTCTTCAGCAGCTCTATGGGCTGCCTCAGCAGCTATCCTTGCAGCTGCCTCTACCTCATTGTCATCGCTATTAGCCATGTGTTCTTGGGTTGAAGTTTTTCCCAAGAACCTTACTGTGAACTCTTTCTCCTTCCTCAGTTGCCACAAGTGTTTTCCCAGTTCTAGGTTGTAAGGTATTACTTTACAAGAAGATCGTATCATACACTACAGACTTAACCTGTTGCCTTGCACACGGAGGAGAAACCTATGAAGAACAAAATAAAAGTAAAAAAATATATATAAAATAAATTCCTAAATTAGCACTACAAACTAGTTCAAACACTATTGATTGTCAATCCCCGGCAACGACGCCAAAATTTGACGAGCGCAAAGCACACGGTTCAATTATGCTC
Source organism: Nicotiana obtusifolia (assembly GCA_002018475.1). Classification (NCBI taxonomy): domain Eukaryota; kingdom Viridiplantae; phylum Streptophyta; class Magnoliopsida; order Solanales; family Solanaceae; genus Nicotiana; species Nicotiana obtusifolia. The sequence goes on from MCJB01051721.1 coordinate 29,002, forward strand.
GCTAATCAAAGATAGTATAGTATAATATCGTATCCACAGGAATTGGAGTTAAACAATATTATCGTAGTTTGTAGCTAGATTGCTATCCAAGATGATCAACAATTTAGATTTATGTGGTTAATACTAAAATTAATTAAGAATCTAGATCTAATTGACTAATGACAATCGAAGCAAGGACTAAACAAAGAAAGATATCAATGGGAGAAAATATGATTTTGATAGGATAGGTGCAAGATAATTGTTTGGGATTTAATTCTAGATAATTCACTTCAAATGTTCAAGTGAGTCTCTCGAGTTCACTTAATTATCAGTACAATTGTTTAGTAGAAACTTCTCTCTCGATTAAGTCTTAACCTCACAATATGAACCAATTTAAGCTCTGTGAAGATATGCAAGAATGCATAATTGATTGATCTTTAGGAAAACCTCTTTCGATTATTCTCCTAACTAGATTTAATCAATGATTCAACTATCCTCTTTCGATTACTTAGAAGAATCTATGAACTCAACCAACAATATAATGCAAAGATATCACAAGTTATGCCTCTTTCGATTACAAGAACAAGTGAATATAGATGCAACAATTAAATCTTCCAAAGCGATTCAAATACATAAAAATAGAGTTATAATCCACAAACAATCATCAATACACCAAATCTATCAAAACTCAAAATGATCTACTCCATAGACATGGAGAAGTTCTTCACAAATGTAAATAAAGTATAGGAAAACATAAATTCAATCCAAACCCGGTTCTTGAGTGAGGAAGGAATGATAAATCCTTGTGCTTGTGTTCTTCCAGCTCCTCCTTAGCCTCCTTAGGTAGAGATCTGTCCAAAAGTCCCGAAAATGGTATTTTTTCATGTATTTAAGCCATCCCCCAATAATCCCCGGACGAAACTACCTTTTTAGCGGAATTAGGAAGTCATTCTAACATTTTTGGGCTACCCCGCCGCATGCCGCCCCGCCCCGCCCCATGCGGCGCGCTTGTGGAAAATTCCAGAACACTTTGCAAAATACAATCGGGCCACAATTTGCACTAGCGCGTACATCGCACAGTGCATCGCATTAGTGCAAATTTCTCAGAGTACGGATTTTGCTTCGATTTTGACAGACTTGGTCCTCGACCCTCGAATACGATCCCGGCTTAATTCCTTGCGCTTTTACTCAGGCTTCAAAGTTCCAAATCACTCGAATTAGCTCCATAACATTTACATCACTCGAAAACATTCCTACAAGACATAAAACATACAATAAGTCTAAAATACTAGCGATTAAAGCTCAAAACTAAAATGCAATAAATTAAAGTGAAAAAAACGATTAGAACATGTAATTATAGCCCACCATCAGGAGTAGGGAAGCAGATAACGTTTATAAGAGAAAAACACTACATATATAACTTCAAGAGGGTAGGAATAACAAAGTTTAAATCTTTTGGGATACATATCATTTTTGTTTTCTTTTTGATTCGTTTTGAGGTTGGGCCGCATTCGCAGGTCGAATACTTCCAAATAAAATACTTTCTTCATTTATAGGAGAACAAAAAGCAAAGAATAGGCGTTTGAACATGATTTTGTTGAAGTTTGAAAAAAAAAGAATATTTTAAAAAGGGTATTTAGAAGTTAAAATTGTACTTGAATGTCGATTTTACTTGAAAAAAGGTTGATTTTGTGAGCGAAGACCATTATTTCATACTACTCAATTTTTCAAATTATCTATTTTAAGTTTGAAGTTGAAATATTAATGGACTAAGTGTACAACAAATACTTATTTCACATAATCTTCAAATATTATTTCAAATATTTGAAATTAGAGTGTTACCTTCTTGTTCAATATATTTTTTTATCCTTATCCACCTCTTAGAAATCAATTTTCGCCTTTCATATTTCACAGAATGACTCTAATTAGGATATCCTATTTGTACACTCCTCTTTCTTTCTTTCTTCTCGTTTTCCTTTCCTTTTTTGATATTATATCTGATATCTCTATTTTGCTTAAGGATTCACATAACCGTAAATATCAGGACAAAGTATGAGGTCAATTAAGTGCATGTATTTTCTACTATGGATTCTCTACGTCATTAATTGTACTGTTGACTGAAACTTAAAGGTTGAAGTAAACCAAAGCTCTCCAGTCAAATTATACGCCCAGTCATATTCAAACTTGAAAAGACCATGGGGAGCGGGGTTAATTAGAAGAACTATAAGAGATAGAATTTACAAAGGGAAAAAATAAAGGAGGAAAAAAAAGGTCTTGAAACGCTCTTGCGATATCTAAATTTCTCATATCTGGATGTGCTAAAAACAAATTAAATTTTCTCTTTCATTCATATAATATAATATAATATACTAGTCACTACCATATTCTATAATAGTCCACACTCAACTTACTATTTCCAGAATTACTATAAGCAGCAGAAGGAGAAGTACCACTCTCTTGATCTTGCTGTAATTCGTCCTTTGATCTCTCAGCCTAATCTTCACGATTAGAATAGTATCCATAATTCCTAGGCCCTCCCCTACTAATTAATTACTTTCAAAATTAAAGTCATTCTGAACGTCATCAGTTGATGGTCCGAATCTTAGGTTAATTATATTGGAGCCTTTTGATATATTCTTGAATATTGGAGAAGTATGACATCCAGTGTATTGTTGCACCACTGCTCCAAAATTCGTGATGCTTGTGTTGACAAGATCAGTTGTAGGGGTTTTCTTGGAAGCTTGACTCCGCCTTCGAATCGGTTTCCCTTTGCTGGTTTTAGGACTCATCAACTCGTGAATATCATCATTTCCAGCAATTTGTGAAGAATTTTCAGGACTTAAAGTACTGGAATATTGATGTTGATCAATAGTGTTTTGAGTACTGCTTGTGGTTATGATTGTGGAATCAGAGAAACACTGATCATATATAAAGATTTGCTATACCAAAATCAGTTTGTCGGTAATATGGCATTTCAATATCCATCCATTGATTAGTAGGTGAAGTTGGGATAGTGTTATCCATGTGGTTAGGTTAAGTGTTTGAGTTGCATGCATTATAATCGGATATCTTAGTCAAAATGCACATTTTTGGCTTTGATCTTTCCTTTTCAATTTAAGTTTAGACAATGACATTCATTTTTGACCATTCAAATTTTGACCATCTGCCCTTCTCTCCAACCAAGAAATTTTATTGGTACAGAGTGTAGTTTCTACTTGTAATCAATTGGGTCGTTGAGTAAAGATGTGGTCCTACCTTTATACATGAAGTAAGTTTATATGAATTACAACTTAAACTTTTTATACTATAAATATATTTTAACTTATTGTAGTAAGTAACTTATTAATTTTTTTTATGTTACTAATCTCACGTTATATGAATAATTACATATATTTATCTCTAAAGTATACAGTTATTGTATAGAAGTTAAATTATTCCTAGCTATATACATGTACAATTAAAAGAATTTACTGTTCTCTTTGTTCAGAAACTTTAGGTGGGAATGCGATTGGAGTTAGGAAGTGCATGTAGCTTCAGGAAACAGCGCTCATGTTACATGACAAAGTGAGGAAATAAAAAGCTTGGAAAGAACAATGAATCATATCTAGAAAAATCCAATTAGCATGTTATTTTAATGTTTCTTCTTCTTCAAACAAAATCACCAAATTAATTAATATATTTATAAAGTACAAAGAATTAGTTGTCATATACTTGTTGCAATAACCTGCACATGTTACTGCGCATGCATGAGGAGGTAGGTATTCCTTGTCCTTTTCAGCCGATTTTCTGATATATTTTATTATTTTAGTATTGAGATCTAACTATATAATTATGACCTCCTAAACGTGTAATTGACTCAAGCTAATAACTACTCACTCTGTTACATATAGTTTGCCTTAGCATATAATGTATCCATATCCCTATTTAACCTAGTATATGAACACTGACAAGAGATTAAAATTTTATGTTTAACTACAAGTAAATTACAGCGCAAAGATTAATATTAGCCCGTGGCTAAAACAATTTACATCCGATAACCATAAAAGTTACAGAAACTCTTTAAATTAATATTGTCGGGACCATAAAATATTATTATTTTGTAGATGTATTATTTAATCGATAATTAATATTTATTAATTTAAAGAATATTTTCAAGATTCGATGAAGGTTAATTTTGATTACAACAAAATCATTATATCTTGGAGTACTAATTTATGTATCATATTAATTGAATTAATATAAAAAAATAAATACATAATACATAAAGTACAATGTATGATGTATGATTCATTGTAATTTTTTTAACTAAATGATTCATTGCAATGTTCATTGTTTATTCATTGTAATTAATAAATTATTGTAATGTTTATTTTTTCTTAATAATCAAATAGTATTCATTGTAGTTTTACTAAAAATATTCAATGTATGATGGTGAGAGAATAAACGATATAAGCAACATAGAAAATTTCTTCAAACCGTACCCATCAATGACTTCTCATCTAAAAGGTGTCACAAAATCAACAATGACAGATCAAATACGTAAAGCATTATGTGAGTACAAAAGAGATCATTCAATATGCACTCAAAAAGATTTGCAGTTGTGACTTGATGAAATTTTTTATTTGAAAGTTAGTCAAGGTACAATATAAAACACTCTCAAACGATCAGCTAAGTTTCTTTCGGCTAACTTAGAAAAACGAAGGGATATCAAGCGGCACAAGCCAACAAAATTTTCAGACATGGAGAAGGTTGTTTATGAGTGGTTTTTCCAATACCAAGACCGTGTGAATATAACCGAAGAGTTAATTTTGGAGAAGGCGAGAGATACAAGACTTTTATATCCTCAACAAGATTTTGAGCACAATTTTTCTCAAGGTTGGCTTGAGAAATTCAAGCTAAGATATTGTATCAAGTCATTTCGTCATTTCGTCATTTCGAAGAGAGTGGTTCGGTTGATATACAAGAGATGGAGACGAAATTGGAATCCATAAGAAAAAAAATAGACCAGTTCTCTATGAAGGATGTTTTTGATATGGATGAAACTAATTTGTTTTACTGGTTTCAAGCTGATCATTCTCTTGCAACGAAATAACTTGAAGGAAGAAAAGAGGACAAAGTAAGTCTCACGGTTGTTATTTGTTGCAATAAGGATGGATCTGAAAAATTTCTTTATGGATTATTGAAAAATATGCAAAGTCATGTTGCTTCAAGAATGTCAACATGCATAGCTTGAATTGTCACTATCGTGCAAACAAAAGAGCATGGATGACAAGTGTGCTTTTAGATGAATATATTCGTTGGTTCTACCACCACATGCATGGTAGACGAATTTTGCTTGTGGTAGATAATTGTCCCGCACAACCAAAAAATTTGAAGGACTACAAAATGTTGAATTGCTTTTCTTGCCACCCAACATGACATCAAAAATTTAACTTTGTGATGCTGGTATGATAAGAGCTTTGAAGATGCATTATCGCAGTAGATTTCACCATAGGATATTAGAAGACTATGAGCTGGGACAAATTGATCCAGGAAAAATAGAATATTTTGGATGCTATCAATTTTGCGATTGAGGCTTGGACGATAAATGTTCAGCAAGAGACAATAGAAATTGTTTGCGACACTGCAAAATTCATCTGAGGGATGAAGCCTCAAGAAATTTAAATGAACACACTTGTGAAAACGATATTCATGAACTTGAGGTCATTATTAATGATCTCGGTTACCGTAACAAAATGGATGTCAATAGCCTGTTGGATTACCCGGGTATAATGATACATGTTTAGAGGTCCAGAGCTTAGAAGAAATTGTGGATACCATCAGAGAAAATAATGTTGATGAGAAGTTGAAAACGATATAGTACCTTTGGAACCTGTTACGCGTAAGGAAGCACTTATTGCATCTAGTACGCTTCACGATTTTTTGATGCAGTTCAAGAAGACAAAACTTGAACTTTTGGATGCAATAAAAAAAGTTAGAGATGAGCTTCGACTAGATTTAAATTTTAGGGGAAGTTATATGATATACACATTTGTAAAACTCACTTTCATGATATACGTAAGTTTTGAAATTACGTCAAATATCCCAAAATATTACTACATGTTATTCCTCCTTATATTCTGATACTTATCATAATATTCTACTTTGGAATACAATCTAAACTTAATTTACCATAATATTCTAATTTGGAATACAATATCCAAACGAAAATATCCTATAATATGCTAATTTGTAATACAATATTCAAATCAAATATACCACACTATTCTAGTTTGGAATATAATATTCTAACTAAATATACCATGAAATTCTAATTTGGAAATATCTAAACTTAGGTTACCACTATATTCTAATGAAGAGTATAATATCCAAATCAAACATGCCACAATATTCTAATTTGAACTATAATGTTCAAACAAAACATACTATAATATTCTAATTCAAAATATTCAAACCTAGCTTACCACAATTAATATTCTAATGATAGTACAATATCTACCAAATATACCACATTATTCTAACGAAGAATTACAATATTTAAACAAAGCATACTACTTATTATATTCTAATTTGGAATTCTTTATTCTAATTAAACATCCACAATATTCTAATTTGAAATATAATATCCGAACGAGATATACCAAAATATTTTAACTTGTAATATAGTATTCAAACCAGACATAGCACAATATTCTAATTTGGAATACAATATTCAAACGAAACATACCACAGTATTCTAACTTGGAATACAATATCCAAACAAAACATATTATGGTATTCTAATTTGGAATATAGTATTCGAACAAAATATACTACATCATTCCAAATTGGAATAAATATCCAAATCAAACATACGATAATTTTCTAATTTGGAATACAATATTCAAAATAAACATGCTACAATATTTTAATTTGGAATACAATGTCTAAACTAAATATCAGTGTTTTAAAAGGTGTGGGCGTAAGGCGAGGCATTTTACATATACCTCAGCGAGGCGTAAGCCTCGAAGCACGGACGTAAGCCCCATAGATATTTAATTTTTAATATTTTATAAAATAATATAATTACAGTAAATATTTATGAACAAGTAAAATTGCATAAAATTGAAGAAAACTATAAATATGCAAAAAATATAAATATAGATGTGCCCCT